>JAQQZT010000005.1:14692199-14704401 GCA_030068275.1 Clarias platycephalus | reverse complement strand
TCTGAGTTACATTTAGACATTTGGCACGATGCTCTTATCCAGAGAGATGTAAAAAAGTGCTTTTGACGTTGGATAGATCCTTACACTGGTTACTAACTAAGTACCATCAGTACAAACACTGCTGGGGAGGTTTTTTGGGATGTGGGGAAGTAGGGATTTGAGATTACCCCAAATATCCAAAAGAAAATAATAATTAGGTCTTTAGTCGTCGCTTAAAGATCGCCAGTGACACGGCTTTAAGTACATATAGAGGAAGTTCCACTTAGGTGCCAAAACAGAGAACACCGTCTAGATGCACATCTTCCTCATTTCCTGAGGGATGGTGGGACCAGTCAGGCAGTACTGGAGGATGAGTGAGTAGAGCTGATTGTCAGTTTTTAGCTTTGTAGGCAAGCAAGCCCGGTTAGAAAATGGGAAGGTTGTGACCGGAAGGGCACCTGGTGTAAAAACCTGTGCTGGATCAGGTGATTTGATATGGGGACTCCTAGAATAAAAGGCTTTGGTAGGTTTGCAAGCTGCATGAGGTTCTGGACACCAACAGTAAAAAGAAACCTGGTAGTACTCATTAAAGGTCAAACGATAGATTGAGGGAGAAATTTGTCCAGGTGGCTCCAAGTTTTAAAATATTAGCCCACATTATTTATTATTTTGTTGTTATATGTTATTTTTTATATAACAGAGCACCATCTTATTTTCTCTTAGTTTGGCATGGTGTAAATGGGAAATCTATAGTAGACCTTGGAGAAACAAAAGTTAGACTTGAAGTTGCAGAAGTGAATTCAGTGAGTTCAGGGTCATGGACTTATTCCTCCGTTTTAGTTAACCATCTACACGATGACTTGAAATGACCTCTCAATATCGACTAATCAGTATCAACACATCCCGACTTCTTTGAAGTGAGGCAACTGTTAGCCAATCTGTTAACCAGCTTCCTCCAAACTGTTTTTCACAGTCTGTCTTCCCTCATGCTTCTTGCAACCAATAATGACATTTCAAAAAAAAAAAAAAAAAAAAGTGTCCACGTTTTGTAGGAAAATAACCAAGGGCCACTATGTCACTCATTAGAGCAAAGATCAGTTTCAGAGTGGTGCCACTATCTGTAGGTAGTTGAATGGCATTGTGGGTAATACAGGATGCTGTTAATCAAAGCAAAAATAGACCAGCATGTTAATAAAAGATACATAAACCTAAAACTTTACTCTGTAATTTCATTATTAAGAAATGGAACAATAACAAAGTGATTATAAACGTAGTATTTTTTTCCTCTTTAAGGGTTGTAATGCTTTTGGGTGTCCCAGTGGAAGATACACTAAGTATATATTTATGTTTCAATGCTGTACGGCAATTTCTTCCAGACTAAGTTCAAGCCATGTCTCTCTCTACCTGCAGACTCTGAGCCTGCCTCTGGGGATACAGTAGGCATCACGGCCAACCTAGCTGCTGCCTCCTCTCCCTCGTCCTCACCTCCTCAGCCCATGGCCACACTGCCACCTCAAGAAGCCAATCCCCATGCGATTCCGCGTCGGCACGCTCCTGTGGATGTGCTAGCACGACAAGGCTCGTTCCGCGGCTTCCCGGCTCTCAGTCAGAAGACATCACCTTTCAAAAGGCAGATGTCGCTGCGCATGAATGACCTACCCTCCACCATGCAGCGCAAATCTGACTTCCCAATCAAAAACACAGGTTAGCGTCAATGGGAGGCAAGCCGCCATGCACAACCTGGTGTGGATATGAATACATAGAATTCCTCAATCACCTCAATGGAAATTAAGTGAAACACAAATTGTTTGGGACACACAGTGTTTTTAGCTATGCAAGCAAGCTAAGTGCCGTTCTCTAAGTAGATGTTAAAGTGTGTGTTGTCTTGTTCTGTTAGTGGCAGAGGTAGAAGGTGAAGGAGATAGCATCAGCTCTCTGTGCACTCAGATCACATCAGCATTCAGTGGCCCCACGGAGGACCCCTTCTCCTTGGTTCCCATGCCCAAACCTGCATCCTCTCCACAATCCCCTGCTGCACAAGGTCAGCTGTACATATATTTCCTATTCACTCATGATTCAACTTAAGTGCTTTTTATAGTATCGCATTTGATGCTTGCTTATATTTGGGGTTTAATTCTCGTGTCCGCTGCTGTAGTGAATGGCTCTGCTCCTGCTTTTCCGGCTCCTCCCGTCAGTGCTACTACTGCTGCTGCTGCTGTTGTCGTTAACCCCCCCACACTGCCGCCGCCACCTCTGCCTGCCAGAGATACTAACCCCTGGGCTAAGGCCCCCACTGCACCCCCAGCTCCGGTACATCAAGGTAAGTGTGCTCAGACCAAAATGGGGTAAGGTGATAAACCTCAGTTGGTCACATATGAGTCTTGTTGGCCATGTTAACAATAGGTTGGGAATTTTTAATCTAGCTTGCTTGCTATCCTGAGGTACATTGCTATCAAGCAAGCTACTTGTACATCTATGAACATTAGAAGACATAAAAGTAGAAGTTCTACTATCCAGCATCCTGATGACGTTGTACCAATCTGGCTCCATATGGACTTAAAAGACATGAACTGTAGATTTTATATAGTTTTTTATTTTAATGTATCAGTTGTCCTTTCCTGAATCTCTGTATTCTCATAGCTTATTTCGCTCCACTAAGCATGTTTTTTTCTTTATTCTCTAGGCGGTGACTGGCCCAGTCCCACCCCTGCAGCAGTGGTTCCACTTGCAGCACCCGGTGCCTCTCATAGGCGTACACCATCTGAGGCAGACCGCTGGTTGGAAGAGGTGTCCAAGTCTGTACGGGCACCACCACCTGCAGTCAGAACCGCTACTCCTCCCATTCAGCAGCCATTTCCCACACCCATGCCCGTCCCTGTGGCTCCTGCAGCCCCAGTGGCCTTCATGCCTGCCATGCCCTCTGCAGTACCCACCTTACCCCCACACCAGCCTTCCTTCCATGCTCAGGCACCAGCCTCTTACCCAATGTCCAACGGGCTCCCCTACGCCCAGCCAAGTGTTCCTGTAGTAGGCATCACACCCTCTCAGATGGTAGCCAATGTTTTTGGTTCTGCTACGCAGACCCAGCCGGTACCGATTCCTGGATCCATTCCACAAACACAGTTGCAGCCCTCACCTTTTTCTACTCCGCCTTTGGCACAGTTGGATCCCAGAGGACCCTTTGGCAAACCTCCTGCACCCCCACCGCCAAATCCCACAGCGTTTCTGCCACCGAACGGAAAAGCTACGTTAAATGGCACTGATAGCTGGGCTGCGTCCCCTCTCCCAGCAGACCACCAAGCTGATGCTTTCGAGGCCCAGTGGGCAGCGCTAGAGAACCGCTCACGCCAACGCACCAACCCCTCACCTACAAATCCATTTTCCAGCGATCTTCACAAGACGTTTGAGATACAACTGTAAACACTTACTTGCGGGGTTGGAGAGAGACCAAAACTAGCATGAACACATGAAGGAGATGCGCAAAAGGTGGTGAGGACATTAAACGAGAGGGCACCCCTTTGACATGCACACCACATTAGTCCCATATCTATCTCTCTGTCTTGTTCCCTTGCTGTTTGTCAGAATATCTGTAGTGTTAAGTGTGAGCTGGGCAGAGAACACAGGTGGTGCTACTTCGGTGCAGTCTGAAGACGATGAAACTTTGGTGATGTTCGGCTACCATTTTCATTCTGTTTCCTGTGAAGTTGTATCCTTATTTCTGATGGATTTGGTTGAAGAGGCAACGCTGCCTCTGGGCCTTAACAAACAGACTAAAATTTGTATTCTCGCCATACAATTCTACATCATTATTATCTCAGTCCTGCCTCTGTGCCCATCATTCCCACTCCCAGTCTCCTCTAACCACAGGGACGAACGACTACTCCTCCCATCAAGACAATAGAAGGACTATGCTTCCAGATTAGAGAGGTTTTCCTGTACTTCCTAATCAGAAGACGAAGAAACGAGAGAATGCCAAAATCTTTATTTTTATGCATTAAGTATATTTTAAATATAGCTTTGAAATATAACAGAGAAGTTGTCTGTAATCTTGCCAAAGGTGCAGGCTAGATAAAGTGGTAATGATTGTGTGTGTGTGTGTATACAGCAAATGGGCATTTATTATATAGATATATCTATAGAAATTGAAAAATATATGTTAATTATACATATTGAGCTCAAA
This sequence comes from Clarias platycephalus, assembly GCA_030068275.1. Lineage (NCBI taxonomy): Eukaryota > Metazoa > Chordata > Actinopteri > Siluriformes > Clariidae > Clarias > Clarias platycephalus. Next base: position 14,700,242 of record JAQQZT010000005.1, on the reverse strand, counting down.
GCATAACTTTTACATGTTCTATGAGAGAGAGGAGGGATTGATATTTGATTTTGTGTTTTTATTTTATATCATTGCCATGTATTGTGTCCTAATTCGGATGTGTATTCCTCTGTAAATAACGAATCATTGCAGCTACAATCATTTGGTCTCAGTGATGGGGATCGGGGATTTACCGTTGCTTTCACTCTTTCTCTGTCTTTATTTTGTACTACAGTACTGTACTTTTATTCCCCCCCCCCCACTGCCTATATCTTAATGAATGTTTTAGGGATTTGTGGGCCTTTTAAAATGAATTCTAACACTATTGACTGTCATTTGTCAGCCAATTGTTTTTATAATTTTTTTTTTTTTTTTTTTTTTTTTAAATGATGTTTCTTTTATATTGCACAAGCACTATACTGGGTGGTTGGTTTATTCAGGTGAGATGGGTCAACTAAATCCTGCTTGCAGTGAGAGGTAGGTAGTCGAGAGATTTTTGAAGTGTCTGTTATTTTGCCCAGCTCTGTTTTATCAAACCTGTGAAAATGGTTCATTGCATTTTTTTTTTTTTTTTTTTTTTCCTCATTTTGTAAGTATTTCATTATTTTATTCCACTTCTGTCTGAAGAATTAGATCTAAAAGATTGAATAAAATGATGGTGGTAGAGGATGCTTGATTGTATTGGTCTGAACCAAACTTCTTTACAGTCAACTTTTACTTTATCTATGGGTACCTCAAGAATATCAGAAGACCAACCATTCCATTACTTAAAGATGTCTCCAGGCTTTAAAAAATAAATCAATTTTCCCCCAAAAGATTTGGCTTTGCTGCCATACAGTGCATTTTATTGTGCTAAAATTTGTGTACAGATAATTTTCGAGATTCTGCTGTTGTTTCACATAATCTTTAAAATGCAAATAAAAAATAAACCAGTTGTGAGGGGATAGCAACGTGAAGATTTAAGTGTTTGAGCGAAAATTCCTTCAGTGATACCACTTACAGTACTGCGAGGTGACTGTGTCTCACTGTGTATCTGCGTGAGATTCTCTGTAGCATGATTTTTCAAGAACAAGTTGTTAAACAATGTTAATACCTTATCTTTTAATTCTGTGTTTTTGTGTAAAAACATATCAAAAATGGCTGATAGTAGCAGGTCTTAGTATTAGGCAAATGCGATATTAGCCGAAACATCATTTAACTTTTGTCTTGGTGTTTTTTTTATTTAACAAAAATTAAGCCAAAAACAAAACGCAGCAATACTAAGTAACCCATGATTTGAATAGCTTGTATGCTTCAGCAGCAAACTGCCATAACTTTTGCTTTTATAGAGGTCTGTACACCTGCTGATGATCAATTAATCAAGGGCTGATGATCACCCTATAATGTGAAATTAGTATTGGCCATGTGTGTGGTTTTTTTTTTTTTTTTTTTTTTGGCTTAATTTTTGATAAATAAATAATGCCAGGGTAAAAAAAAAAAAAAAGTTAGGTTATGAGATTGTATTTGTCTAGTACTAAGACCCACTATGATCAGATGATTGTATTGTTTTTAGACAGAAACACAAGAATTAAAAGAGGGGATACTAACTTTTGAACATGACTATATATGTAACTATTATTGTAACTGGCAGATTAAAATATCTGCTAGTTCAGATCACTAAAACATGATTTGTGCTTGTGCTAGTTGTGCTTGCATCTTACAAATCATCATACAGGATTTAGCGCGCTGTATCCCAAATGATTTTTAGCCTCGATTTTCCAGCTGCAGACTAATTTTGGGGGTTTCAGAAATTACTTCTTTTAATGTGCACAGTTTAGCAATGTGAGTTTTTCAGGCTGCAGGTTGCATGGGCTCTAATGTGATTTTCTCAGCAATTAACTGCATAATGTAGCCTCTCTGCAGAGTATTAGCAGAGCTATAGCTGTTAAACTATACCTCCAGTTCCCTTTGCAAAACAGAAAATCCTTTCTACCCACAACAATCTGGCTGATATTTCCTTAACATTAGTTTTTTTTATTCATCTTTTTTTCCCTAAACCAAATCATGAATTCATGTTGGAGTCATTTGCTCATTCTCTGTACTGCTTATCCTGTACAGGGTCACAGCTGGGAGCCTATGTGAGGGGACTGGGAGCACTAGGCGGGGTACACTCTGGGCAGGGTGCCAATCCATCAGAGGGCACACACTCACAATATGCGCAATTTGGAAATGCAAATTAGCTCATCTGCATGTCTTTGGACTGTGGGAAGAAACCGGATTACCCGGAGGAAACCCAGCAAGCATGAGGAGAACATGCAAACTCCACACACACGCAGACCTGAGAAGGACACGGACTGCTGAAGCCTGGAGGTGTGGTGCTATAGTGCTATCCACTATGTCGCTGTGTTGCCTTGAATTTATTCTGAGATGTTAAAATCTGTGTAGTGTGCACTCTGCTTTAAAGAAATCACTTACTTATTTTCTATAGCGGTTTATCCCAGAGTCACGCGGGCCTGTAGCCTATCACAGGAGACTTGGGGCACCTGGACGGGGTGCCAACTCATTGCAAGGCACACACACATACAAACACACTCAGTCATTCATACACTACAGGCTATAAGGATCTCCAATTAGCCTAATCTGCATGTCTTTGGACTGGGGAGGGAATGGACTCTGGCTTGGAATCAAACCTGGCCACTGGAGGTGCAAGGTGACAGTGCTAACCACTAAGCCACTATGACGCCTTGCTTTAAAGAACTTTATATCCAAATTTCCTTGCAATAAACTGGGAAAGCATTTACATAGCATCAGCAAGTTTAAAAATATTGGAGGGAAAAGGGTTAGTATGGAGCATCTCTGGTGACATTTGGCAAAAAAAAAAATCCCTTGACCGTGACTTACTAAGGCATGGGAACAAGATACTATGTTGTGGCCACGACTTATTAACATGTGGTCATGGAATACTATGTTGTGGCCACATCTTAATAACCCATGGAAACGAAATACTACATATACAGTTAGTTGCGGCTACTGGATACTGTTGTGGCTGCATAGCATTTAGCATCTTGCAGACTATGGACAAATGTAAACTGATTTAATTTTATTTTAATCTCATAATGAATTACAATTTCATACTTACAGTAAGTCACTGTTGGTTAGGCATGAGCTCATTCTGAGTAAGAGACTTTTAATTTGGTTATTAAAAGCGCATTGGCTTCGGCACAGCCCATGTGCTTTTAATAACAGGAAGTGATATATTTCTTTGTGGACAATTTTACTACATTCCTATACAGTAGATGGATGTACAACAAATCGTTGAAAAATGGTATTTGTGCAAAAAAAGATGATGTTCGCCTATGTCATGGACATGTGTTGTACTATTTCGTTCCCACATTAGTAAAAAAAAATTTTTTCCTGAATGTCACCTGAGTGGTTCTCTAGGTTAAAGACCAGTCTGAAGTGTGTTCAGGGTGTCCAAGGGTGTACAGAGAAATATCATTAGTACCGTCTTCGAAAAGAGAAATAAGCCTCTTGGGCACATCCCAAAAATGTCTGATTTAACCATATTCCCCTCACTGTTTTGCAAAGTACATATGCATATGTTAAGGATGGAGTATAAGCTAGGCCTGAGGTCACAGGTGTGCGACTGGCTAGTTCTGCTAGCATTACTTCTGCCAATTAAAATGTTCACCTTAACATTTAAACCATTTCATTTGTTCAGACACATCCCAGCAGCCTGTGAATTGATTGTATATCCTTTTTTTTTTTTTTTTTTAATACTGAGTAGGGTTGCCTCTGGAAATCAATTTATTTGTGACCCAGCAGTTGAGAATTGCACCGTCATCAGACCAGTGTGTAATTGAATAGCTGTGTTATAAGTTATAACCGGCGTCCACCTGCGGCGGCGCTGTGGTGCGCAGAAGCACACGGCGGTGTGTGTGATATAGGGGCAGAAGAAGACGCTTTGCAGCTGTTCGTTATTACAAACAGAGTAAGTGTGTGTGTGCGCGCGCGTGCATGCATGTGTTTGTGCCGGACGCTCGCAGCTCGAGGTGAGTAAAACATTCGGTCTGATTTTATAACATTAATAGACTCGAAACTATTCACCGTTAACGACGTTTTGGCAGTAAATCCGAGCTAGCGAGCGAGCTAGCTGAGTGTCCCACTAGCGGCTAACGGTGTTGAACAGCTGTGCTGGAGGTTCAGAGCGGCTACACGCTAATAAACACACTGCGGAATGTTACCCGGCTTCAGGTTCCTGTGTCTGAGCCCTGAGACTTTAGTTCTTCTTACACAGAGGTTAACTTCTCTCCTTCACTCACTCACTCACTCTCCCCTATATCAGTCTCTCCCACTCTTTCATTTTTCATACACTACCAGTCAAACTTTGGACACACCTTCTAATTCTATGGTCTTTCCTGATTTCTATTACTTTCTACGCTGTAAAACAATGCTGAAGGCGATCAGATTATGCAATAATCTCATTCTAACAGTTGATATTGAGGTATGTCTGCTACTTATGCTCTGTAAAGCCTGAGGTGTGCAGCTGAGGTGAGTTATGGTCTTTGAGAGCCAGTTTACTTGATGCACTTGACAGTACTGTTCGTACCAGGACTATTCCAGAACAGCTGACCTTAAAATAACAACTGACTCTTGGTAGTGGTGTTGTTTAATTACCAAATGCCATGTGTGTTGTTTCAGAGTTGGGCGGGAGGGGGAAGCAGTATTGTTCTAGAATGTAAATGAATCCAAACTTTGGACTAGTCCTGTATCTCATCTTTCTCTCTTGTTGTTAGTCTACTCGTTGCTTTCTTCAAGGGGTCGCCACAGTGAACCATCTGATCTGAACCAACTTTGCACCAGATGCCCTTCCTGCGGCGCTGCGGTTTGGGCATTGGGTGGGAATTGCACCCTGCTTATTATTATATTTACGGAGGCATGATGGCTCAAACGGTTAAGGCTCTGGGTTACTGATCAGAAGGTCAAGGGTTCAAGCCCCAGCACCACTAAAGATGCCACTGTTAAGCTCTTGAGCAAGGTCTTCTCCAGGGGCACTGTATCTTGGCTGACTCTGTGTTGGCATATGCGAAGAAATCATTTCATTGTTCTATTAGGTCCATGTGACATATAAATAAGATTAAGATTCAACTCTCTCCCTCTGATTTTTACAGAAAGTGTTTGGAGTTTAAAACAAAACATTGTATGAGCAGCAGTTTCTATAGTTTCTGAGGTTGATGGTAAGAACAGAGCTGCTGTAATTGCTTAATCTGATTAAATCTGCTATGATCAGTTCTTGGTTACTGATCAAAAGGTCAGGGGTTCCACTGTTGGGCTCTTAAGCAAAACCCTTAAGCCTCATTGCTCCAGGTACAGTGTATCATGGATGACCCAGCACTCTGAAGAACTCTAAAGAAGCTGGGATATAGAGAAGGAATTTCACTGTTCTGTAAAGTATTCATGACCAAGCCGCCTTCTTCTGCATTGATATCCGTCTACTAAGTAAAGTCTGTCCCAGAAAATAAATGAAGAAAGAATTCAACACATAAATGATATGAAATGTTATCTGGGGCATTCTAAGCTCTTTGTTGATATTTTTCTTATGCTTTAACTCATAAGCACTCTCACCTGTTGCTCTTCCTCAACTCCGAGCAGGGAGCTGATGTACATTACGAGATGTCCAGACAGAGTACTTTGACCGCAGCAGTGGCAACCTTATTAGGAGCCACGCTTGGAGGACTGTTCCTGTGGCGTAGTATATATGCACAGAAGAGAAAAGCTATCAAAATCCAAAAGGACTCCCATCCGTTGCCTGTGGAACAACTCCGAGCACACGAACTGAGCAGCACTGCTGATCAGCATCCACAACAAGAGCCCTCAGCACCATCGCTAGCAGCAACTCCCAAATGTCTTTCACTTCCATCTATTGAGAAGACACTGGAGGTGCCCGCGGTGGTGGTGAGCTCGTCAGAAGATTTCGAAGAACACTGGCCCTTATTCCAGAAGGACCTGTCTGTCTTCCCTGTCCTGGGTTTGGACTGTGAATGGGTAAAGCGCATGCGTGTAAGAGGGACATCTTAAACAATTCAAATCACTCGTTGTTGGAGACTGTCCTCCTTCACAAGGTGTTGTCTCACCTTTAGGTCTCCATCAAAGGCAAAGCCTGTGCGGTGTCTTTGCTCCAAATGGCTACGTACTCGGGACGCTGTATGCTGGTCCGACTGCTGCCGTTCCGTGATGCCCAGCTGCCTCTTCCCAACGGCCTGCTGCAGGTGCTGAGAGATTCCCGTGTGCTGAAGGTAGGCGTTGGCTGTTATGAAGACAGCAAGCGTCTGGCCAGTGACCACGGTCTTGCCCTCGTGTGCACTGTGGACTTGCGCTACTTGGCACTTAGACAAAGGTAATTAAGTCTGATTCACACACAGTGCATGTCAACACAGTTTTAAATGTTAAATGATAACATAGCCTTTTGTAGATTAAGTGAAATTAGTGACTCATTATTGATCCTATATCTGCACTCCAAAGGCACTGGACAAGTTTACTTGCGTTAGATAGACACATGACTGCATTAAATCTGAGATCTTTTTGTAATCAGTTGTATTTTCTGAATGTTTAAGGCATGCAGTGCTGAATAATGGGCTGAGTTTAAAGTCCCTGGCTGCTGATCTACTCAATGTCACTCTGGATAAATCACTAGAGCTGCGCTGTAGTAATTGGGAAGCAGAAAACCTGAGTGAGGAGCAGGTGAAGTACCGGTGGCATTTTAAACTCCAATTCCCTGTATATGATCATATAACCATTAATTTCATGCCATGTACATAACTTCAAGTATTTTAATCGTGATGCTTCCTCACGGACATTACTTTTCCTCGTATATGCTGTAGATGTTGTATGCAGCACGAGATGCCCAGGTCTCAGTCTCTCTCTTTCTCTATCTGCTGGGACTCTATTCTGAGCCATGCCTGCTGAGTGAGGATGAGACTGTCTTCTCGAAGCTGGCCGGCCACTGCCAGGGCCTGGTGGATGTGCCCTTTAGGTGGCGGAGCGAAGGGGATGAAGGGGAACGCAGGCGCCGGTGCCGCCGGTCTACCGTCGACAGTCCTGAGTCTGGTGATCAGCAAGTACCAGACCCACGCAGGATCAAGCGGAAACCTCTTGGAGTTGGATATTCAGCCAGGTAGAGCACTGTAGCTATAATGGAAGATATTCATACACTCACAGAGCAGTTTATTAGGAACATTTATACCTCTACTCATTCATCCTGTGGCAGCAGTGCATAACATCATGCAAAACCCAGGCCAGCTACAGTATTAGAATGAGGCAATAAAGAAGAAAAACATCCAGTGAAAGGCAGTTTTGTGGAAAGAAATAGCTTGTTGGTGGTCTGAACTGACAGAAAGGCTTAAAGGAACTCTGGCATTTGCGGTGAGCTACAAACAGAAGACCACATCAGTTTCCACATCTCTCAGTCAAGAACAGAAAGCAGAGGTTGCAGTGGAAACAAGCTGGACAGTTGAAGCTTCTAAAAACGTAGTCTGTTCTGATAATCTCAATTTCCAATGGTAGGGGTCAGAAGTTGGCACCAACAGCATAAATTCATGGCCACAACCTACCTTGTGTCAAAAAAAAGAAAAAAACGGGCCAGTGAAGGTGATGCCATATTGTGGGGAATATTTTATTTGCGCACTTTGGGCTCATTTATATTAGTTTAATCATGACCGAAATGCCACAACCGAGTATTGTTGCTGACGATGTGCATCCCTTCACTCCACAATTTTCCACCTTCCAGTGGCTACTTCTAGCATGATCATGCTAGTTTGATGGCCGTCAGTTCCAATTGAACACCTCTGGTGGGACAGGAGATTCGGAGCATGAAGATGCATCTAAAAAATCTGCATCGGTTGCCTGACGGTCCATGTTGACATGATTGCAGCATCTCAGGAATGTTTACATCATCTCGTGTAATCCATGCCATGAAGGATTGAGGCAAAGTAACTAACCTGTACTAGTTTACACCATGTTCCAAATTATTACGCAAATGATATCTTTCCCTGATTTTCATAATTAGTCAATGCAAATGACAGTCAG
>JAQQZT010000005.1:14681751-14692099 GCA_030068275.1 Clarias platycephalus | reverse complement strand
ATAATGTGGAACAACCTTCTTCAGTACTTTTCCTTTAATTGGGCTTATCTGGCAAACTAATTATCACACGTGTCTGAAATTCATTTCAGTGATCCAAAGAGCCCTGAGACACACTACCATCCATGAGTTTAATTTAAAAACTAAACATTTAATGTTTGACATTTGCATAATAATTTGGAACGCGGTGTAGTTTCTTAATAAAGTGCTTGGTGAGTATAGGATTTCATGAGTATAACATTTCTTGTTCTTCTGTAAGATGTATGTATCTATTTTGATTCAGGTTGAAAAATGGTGTACTTATTCCCTCTCTTTCAGGAAATCCCCCTTGTATGACAACTGCTTCCTTCATGCACCTGATGGCCAGCCGCTCTGCACGTGTGACAAGAAAAAGGCAAAGTGGTACCTTGACAAAGGTATAGGAGGTACGTAACAAACACCTTGACGTAAACTTAACTTAACAGCTGAACTGGCAACCTTTTGTCAAGAGGATTAAATGCATTTTTCTTCATGGTTAGTGTCGATTGTTATCCACTATAGTGATTTAATGTTTAGTTCCTAATATATAAATATTCCTGTGGTTGGGTACTCTGGTTTCGTCCCTCAGTCTAACAACATGCAAATTAGTCTGATTGGTATTCCCAATCAGCCTAATCTGCTGAAGACGTTGTGTGTGTGCCCTGCGATGGATTGGCACCTCGTCCAGGTTGTGTGCCCCAAGTCTCCAGGGTTAGGCTCCACACGACCCTGTACAGGATTGAGCGGTGTATATATACGATGAGTGAGTGAGGCTGATTCAGGGCTGCATAGCAGATCTATGTTATTAGATGGATAACAGATAGATAAGATGGATAATCTATTACACAGATATATCTCACATTGTAGGCCCAGTTGTTTAAACCTGCGCATCACTGCTCAGTTTGTTACTAATATGAGTAATTAGAATTTGGAAAGTTTTCACTGCTAGCTTTCTAACCTGGTTATTTGTTAAATGTTAATGTGATATTGATCACAAAAACATTGATTTAAAACAAAATACACTATTCTCTGAAGTTCCTGATACATTTTTATTGATTTTTCTATATTTTCTTCAGAGCTGGTCAGTGAGGAGCCCTTCATCGTACGACTGCTGTTTGAGCCCTCGGGTCGCCCTGACTCCCAGAAGGACTATTACCTCACGGCCAAAGAAAATCTCTGTGTGGTTTGTGGAAAAGCAGAGTCCTACATCAGGTTTGTACTGAGCCATTGTGTGCTTTCATGCATGCTTACTTCCGGCTGAATATGAATCTGCCGTCGTACCTGTAGTGTTTACATACACAGGGAACCAATAGGATTTCTGTTATTTCCTGCGTTAGAAAGAACATCGTTCCACACGAGTACAGACGCCACTTCCCCGCTGAGATGAAGGATCACAACTCCCATGACATCCTGCTGCTGTGCACGTCCTGTCACGCGGCGTCTAACGTGTATGACGGCTTCCTAAAGCAGCAGCTGGCAGACGAGTTCTCCGCCCCGCAGGGCTGTGAGGAGGGAGTAAGGATGCTGGAAGACTCGGATCGGCGGCGAGTACGATCGGCCGCTCGTGCCCTTCTCAGTGCCAATGACAGCATGCCCGCCTCTAGACGAGAAGAGCTCCTGTCAGTGGTTCATGCATACTTTTGCAAGGAAGGAGAGGAGCAGGAGGTCACAGAGGGAATGCTGCAAACGGCTGCCAACCTGGAGACTAGGTGAGGGGGCCGTGCCACTTTAAAAACGTATTTGTGGATTTTTGCAACAACAAAAAAATGTAATAAAACAGCCTGGTCTAAGTGAGTTTTAATTTGATAGTATGTAGTATTGATCTAGATCAGGCCTCACTAAATGACAGTCCAGATCCGGACCGAGTGACTGTTCTATCCAAACCCTGATGCTTTTCTGATCAATGAGAATGAATAATATACCAGCAATCTAGTGCCTTTTTATATAAACATTTAGATATAAAGTAATTTTGTGCTTTTCCTCTTGAGGTGGGCGTGGCCATACGCGTCACTCAACTGAGCCAAACAACGTGATGGTTTACCATATATAGAGAGACTGTGCGGAATAAAAAGTAGTGATGTTAATGCACCTATAAGCCGCGAAGGCAAAAACGAAAGTGTGACGCAGTATGGCTTACTCCAAGAAAAGGAAAGTAGACTTAACTTTTAAAGATGAATGGACAGATCAATAAATGATTATTCTTTTGAAAAACTACTGTCTCATATGTTCTGAAACCGTAGTGCTAATAAAAAGCAGTAATGTAAATCACCACTATGAGACAAAACACGAGTCGTTTGAGCAGTCCGAGGTGAGGGCGTGTTAAATACCTCTGAGAGCAGCGTGCAAATGAAGAATCACTAATAATTGAATAAAGATTATTGTTTGTATTCCATACAAATACAAGCAACAAATTATCCACGTGTTACTGTTACTGAGTATTGTGGAATTGCTATGAAAATTTTGAATAGCTTATTATTTTAATTTTTTTTGAAGACTGAGACTGACTCCATATATAGAGATCTGAATCCAAACGCAAACGTGAAATTTGGACCCAAGCTCGAAGAAAATTTTTATTGACTTTTTAAATTTTAATTCAGGACCCGTGTTATATACCCGTGTCAGAACTATTTGCAGTTGTTTGTATCGGTTTAAAATGAGATCAGTTATTGAATTTGCTCAGTAGTCAGAACTGTTTCCTCCTTTGACTGTCATAAGATATTGTGGATTGGTGGCAGTAACACACACACACACACACTTGGTGCCTTTGTGTTGCTCAAATCTCTTGTATGCTTTTATGTGTAGTTGACTTTAATAGTTTTTAGGCACACCCTGTCCAGGGTGTACCCTGCCTCGTGCCCCAAGTCCCCTGGGATAGGCTCCAGGCCCCCCTGACCCTGAATAAAAGATAAAGCGGTATTGAAGATGAGTGAGTTTTGAGGCACATTTAAGAACAATTATCGACTCCCATCAAGGGCAAGAAATAGGTCTTCATGTTACACTTGGCGAGAAATAGAACCAACCCTTGTAGTGGTGTCCCAAAAGTTCATTGATTTTAGTAGAGTACAAATGACCTGAAGTATTTAAATCATTCATGTGCCTCCGTTTAAATATACATGGGAAGCTATAACTATATTTATACCCCTTTTTTTCCCCTTAAGACTTCAAGGAAATTAGTTAGCATTTGTGTTTTGTGCATTTAAAAAAAAAAATCTTTTTAAACGACTTGTGTGTGTTTAGGATCTTTAATGAGAGTTACGTGCCACACGGGCTGAAGGTCGTACAGGCGTATGCTGAGCATGGACTGCGCGGTCTGATTGACCTGGAGCGGCGCTGGCGTCAGCACTTCCTGTCCAGTATGCAGCCAACCTTCCTACCTCCACTGTGGTCTGTCGACCATAACCACGAGAAGTACCTGCGCAAGTATGGAGAAAACTTGCTCATTTATCTGACCTGACCCCATAGAGGTAGGCAGAGGCGGCATGGGCAAGACCTAGACGGCCTCATCCCAAACCACTGGTGTGTCAGTGTGTTACTACAAAATGAACTTGTCCTAATCTGATAATGACTCCTAATATGAAGTGAGCCTAGAACGAGTTCGAAGACTATAGTTGAACTAAGAGACCAACAACAGACTCTTGATTGTGGGCTCATTCACTGTGATGAGAAAACACTGGTGACTAAAAGGAAGATGAGAGGAAAAAAAAAGGAACAATGAACCATGTCGAATATATGACGCACAACAGTGGGAGAACAGTTCTCAGCTTTCCATAAAATGAAACTTGTATATTTTTAACAACCCAAACCTGCTCTTGATTTCTTAAAATGAGAAAAAAAAAGATGGATAGATAGATATATATATATAGAGAGAGAGGTTAAAATTTGTTGCAGGTTTGTGGTCCTATTAAATATTTTGTATAATTGTGTGGAAAATCTAGGGTTTTGCAATATGGGGCTGTTGACTATTTATTTTTTACATGTTTTCACGCCACATGTTTCTATAATAGCAGTTATGCTGTCTAGAGTGTGTTGGTCTTTTATGATGGACTTAACATGATTCTAAACTTTACACCTTAAAACGATAAACACATTTCTGTTAGAACGTTTTAACATCTCTGATTCACAAACATTTATTTATTTGGCACATGCTTAGGGAGGATGTGGCCATATCGTCCTTCTGTACATTTTTCCAAATCTCTAAACATCAGCCAGGACACCTCACAAGTGCGCATTTGGTGCATCTTTACCCCCCTGGCTGTCTTGATTTGGTGTGTAGCTCATAAGTGTCCTTGATTTTGCAATTGCCCTTTAAAACCAGAGACAGTTTCACTAGCAATAACAAGTAATTGTTTTGTCCCCTCCCCCTCCCCATAATCATTATCTTTGCAAATGAGATTTCCACATGTGAGCATGCTTAATTTCATTTAAGAAACTACAGCTTTATTATTTTATTTACATTTGTCCAGATGTAACCTTATAAAAGCTGTGACGTTTCCTTAAGTTGATATTAAAACATATATTTAATGTTAAGAAGTCTCTGAGGTGCCTGTGTAAATGTTGTATGGAGCGAGCCCTGCCCACATCACACCCTGTTCAAGTATACACCTTACACAAGCATTCCATTCACAATTTTACTTTTTATTATTTACAAAATCACAGTTAAATAAATAGTTTGTAAAAATGTATACAAAAGATTCTCTTTATATGTTTCAAATGAATGACTAACATGACAGTGGGTCAAAAGAGTCATTAGTTGGGATTTTAACACTTTTTGTACAATCTGGTACTGCAGAATTAAGGCCTCTTTGATTTTGGCATCAGAACAATCTGTCAGTAAAATGTGTCGTAGTCTGAAGCGGTGTCCAACACATGCTACGATATTCACAGTATTTAAGAAACTGAAAGAAGAGAATGACTGGAGAAGAATGACATCATCCATCGAAAAATGGCACCTTGTCACATTTAGGGCTCATCACAGTTCATAGGGTTAAGTGCATTATACGGTCACCTTGGTTTTTGTGACTTGAGTACTGAACCGTTTACCAGTGCATAGCATGTCGGGGGGTGTGTGTGTGTTTAAATTACAGTTGAAAAGTGAGACCATGTCAAACATAGTTATTAATGTCTGTGGGGATGTGACTAACAAAAATCCATCATTATTTATACATCTATGTGACTCCATCCCTCGTAGTTACTGTTAAATCCCATAGCACCCATAATTCCACATCCATATATTCCATATATCCTGAATCTTTAAAAGGACCTACCGCCTCATTGTAAAACGTTTTTTACTTTGTGTGACATACAGCACTAACAAAATTTTAAGATTGTCAAGAAAAATTCAAACACAACCAACATTAGAATTCTGGATGTGGCATTAACTTTAAATGATTGATGGATGAGAGCTAATTTTTTAAAACATGAAATATATATATATATATATATATATATATTTTTTTTAATATCCTGATAAATTTAATTAGCATTGACTACCCAATGATCCACTGATATTGCTGATATTTTGAACAGAATGTTTTCTAATGCCAGAATACAGGCAATGAAACGGCTGGGAATCACGATACAGAAAGCAAAAGCGACTAGAAGTTGGACTGAGGCACAACCACGTATTCAAGACCAACTGCTCATTATTGCTTGTTTTTTTTTTTTGTTTTTGTTTTTTTTACAATATCTCTTAGAGCTTTTTTTTTTTTTTTATGTCTCCTTGATAAACGATAAGATGCATCACAGTTTACTGCAGACAAAAGTAACACCTGCTAATTTGTAACTGAAGAACATCTTACTTTCGATAACTTATGCAAATATGAAGTGGAGACCATTTGTTTTAAAGAAAAGAATCTCTTAAATGCAGTAATAGGTTTTGCTGGTGATTTTCAGAATGAAGTGTGTGTGTGTGTTTGTTCTTTGGGGATAAACAAGCTGAAATGGATGTCAGGATCCATATACTATAAACTTGTAATGTACAAACTTTCTTAAACTGTATTATATCTATAGAACCAAGCAAACTCTTCCCCTTCACACACAAATTATCGCAATTATCACACAGACATACATTCAAAAAGGACGACAATACACACAGGCACTCGGCAAATGCGACTGACAACGTTGTCAATGTTGGCACAAATCAAGCACATTGGAAGCTTTCTTACTTAACACTAAATCCAACATTATAAAAATTACCGTGGTGCATCTTAGGGGGACAAGAGAAAAAAAAGAAACGGGTGCTCCACTTGATTTATTTGCATCAGGTCTCTCATTCTACTCCTTTATAAAATTGATCATCTTCACACCAGGTCCTTTCTTTTACTAATACGGAGCCCCTGTTAGAGTGGGAATGAACAAATTAAGAATTTAGTGTCTGTTATGGATGTCAGACAGACAGTATTGGTTTATACTCAGCTGCAGGATGGAAGCGGCACTTGTTTTTCTCTTCTTGTCTTGTTCGGTGCGTTACATTTCTCCCTCCAGCACACAGCTGATGCTCTGCTCCAACGCACAGGGCTGCAGTTTGGGTTTGAGACGAGCTGCAGGTCCCTGAAGCCGCTGGAGCTCCAGGATGCTGTCTATAGCACTCTGCAGGTGCTCGCTCAGACCACCTTCGTCCCCCAAACCGTCTGCAACATCCAGCTTGCTCTTTTTAAACTCTGGGGGGTGAACGTCTGGAAATGATCCCTCCGCTCTTTCAGATTTGTGCTCTGATATTGTGATGGAATTGCAGACTGTCCTGTTCATGTCCACACCATCCGCTGCTTGTTTCCGCCCCGAGCTCGCCTCTGCAGGGCTGAGTGATTTCTCCTGCCGCTCCTGCTCGTTCCCATCTCTGTTGGTTAGCTGCCCGTCTAAGGTGCGTTTATGTCCGGTGGGGGCGTGTGGCCCGTCACAGGCGGAGTTATGGATGACTTTGCGAGATCCTGATTCGTGCTTGATGGTAAGGCGCAGAGCTCCCCTGCTCCTGGAGCAGTACGTTTTAAGACCTGGGGGTCTGTCTGAGTGTAAAGACCACGCAGGGGGTGACGGGGGACTCGCCGAGGCATCAGGATGGCGCGAAGGCAGAATGCCGCGGTGCCATGATGCTTTACGCAAGGACATCAGGAAGGACTCTGTTAAATGAGTCACATGCACATGTGATTGTTTCATCAAACTCCAGTTTATCATGTAATATACTTCAGTCAGTCAACTCCATAATAACAGAAACTTTAGTTGACATACAGAATTAAAATCGTTACTGTAAACCAACAAATGGGGCTGAGATGAGAAACATCTGATTCAACTTCAATCTTTTTTTTTTTTTTTTTTTTAGATGAACAATTTGTTTAAAGTGTTTAAATTAGACAATTGCTATGATTTAATTAAATACATTATTTCTTTGGTAAGTGCTCACAAGGACATATGATGTAAGCCGGAAATGCCATCTTGGCTGTTAGTGTGTTTATTAAAAAAAAAAAAACAACTTCTGTGATTTCCGGTTTCTCAATAAGATAAAAAGAAGAAAAAATAAGGCTGTTTTTGCCTCTTAAAAATTGCTGTTTTGGGAAGTTTCATTAAATGTAGCCATAAGGTTTAATAAATGAAAAATGTTATTTGTAAATTCCTCAAGAAACAATAAACATGCAAAAAAAAACTATGCTGTTATGCAAAAGTTTCACATGATAATACATTACACCACCCTGTAGTTGGTTAATTTCCTATAACATGCAGAAAATGTCCTTATGTAACCTAATACAGTAGTCTACGGTACACCGATCAGCCATAACATTATGACCACCTGCCTCATATTAAGTCGTTCCCTTTGCCACTAAAACATTGATGCTCTGTGTGTTCTGGCACTTTTCTACTGGAACCAGCATTAAGCGTTTCCTCATTTTGAGCTACAGTCGCACTTCTATGTGCACCAGTGAACCTTGTCCACCCATGACCCTGTTGCCACTTGACCGGTTGTCCTGACCACTGCAGCCTGGGAAGATCTCACAAGAGCTGGAGTTTTGGAGTGGCTTTGACCCAGTTGTCTAGCCGTCACAATTTGGCCCTTCCCAATATCAGGCAGGTGGTCATAATGTTATAGTTGATCGATGTACACTATTATGTTACATATATCATATGTTCTGTTTTAGGTCACCTCTTATTATTAAATCAAATCATTCTGTTATGTATAGTGTCAAGGGACATTATCCTTCATTTAGACCTATTGTATAAAACTATTTTTTAAATGCATTGATACATTATGGATGGTACAGTGGTACCTTGGATTGCGCGCATAATTCGTTCCAGAAGCATGCTTGTATATCCAAACACTCATCTGTCAAAGTGAATTTTCCCATTAGAAATAATGGAGAAACTGATTATTTGTTCCACAACCCTAAAAAATATTCATATAAAAATAATAAATACAAAATATAAAGTAAAAATAAAACAAATTAACCTGCACTTTACCTTTGAAAAGAATCCGGACAGAGCAGTGCTTCCGTCAGAGTGTGTGTCTGTGCGTTTGTGTGCATGTTTATGTACACAACATGTAAGGAACCTCGTTAATGGCACTTGCTTTTGCTATACATGTGCACACACGTGGTCACAGTGATATAATAATAAACAGTACACACGCGCACGGATGTTGACTACATGAGTGACGTACGCGCACTAAGACTGAGCATGGGAGACGATTACCCACAATCCCGTAGCGCACGTGAGAGACACGAACCATTGGCTCAGTTGTGATCAGACAAAGCTCAATGCATACTAAAGTTAAAATTTATTTTAAAATGTTGCTCGTCTTGCAAAACGCTCGCAGACTGAATTACTCGCAATCCAAGGTTGCACTGTATATCTAAGTATTTGGTGTTCATTCTTTATGAGCCACTTGATTATGATTTTTTTAATTTATGTCTAGGAACCATATATGTTCACACCGGTCACCAAAATCTTAGCAAGAAGACGTTTTTTTTGCATTACAACAGGGTAAAAGAGCCTACCTGGATCGCCTCTTGCTCTACGTCTCTCCTCCCCAAGTAAGAGGCGCTCAGACTGCAGGAACAAGCGTTCTAGCATCACCATCTCTGCAGAAGGACTTTCTTGCTGCACAGATTAATGACAAGAGCTGTTATAAGGATTTACAACAAAACGCCATAATTACATAGTTCTGATGCCAATCATTTCCACAAGTAAGTTCAGCCCTCCACTTCCAGTTTACAGTCAGAGCTGCCATGGGTGTTTAATGCAGCTTTTCTCAGTTTCTGCTTGTACTACTTGTTTTACATTCAGCTACTGAAATGCATGCACAGTTGAATTTTGGTAATCATCTTACCAAATCTTCATGTGACTTCTTTTCTATAAATAAAAAGTCTATAAGTGCTACGCTGTTCATGAATAAATACCTGTAATTACCCCTTAATTTATCTTCATCTCCAATATACAACAGGAAACTATAGTAATAGATTTGTCAATATCCAGCTATTAATGGATCTGACTGTGGACACCAGATCATCACACTCATTCCAACATCTACTCTTTTCTTTAAAACATGTCTGTGGTCATATAATGAAGACGGGCAATGATGTCAAGTGAGGAGGTCAGCACTGAGCCCATATTCCGATTGATCCCGAAGGCTTTCAGTAGTGGTGTTGAGGTCCTCAGCAAACCATGTCTTTATGGAGCTTGTTTTGTGTACACTGGCATCATCATGCTGGAACAGATTTGGGAAATCTTAAAGCGACAGCACACACAGACAGATGTGACCTTTTGTGGCAACCGTTTCAGGGAAGGTTAATAGTTCTAGGAACTCCTGGTTGAAGCTGTGAGTTATAAAACATATCCCTAAAATGATTAAACATATGGGAAAAAAGTGTGTAACAGTCTGAGACAGGTTCGCCGCTCTAAGGAGTGTTATGGGAGGTCGTTTATATCTGCAGCTATTAGGCTCTTTAATGAGTCCCTGTACGGCAGGGGTATTGTTGACCTCCTTGTTGCTGATGAGGAGTGAATTGCCACTATATATGTTTATTCTCACAGCTGCTGGACAATCTTACTCTCAGTATGTGCAATATTTGCATAAATGTCTCTTCAAGACGTACTACTACACTGTACAGGTTGTGTGTGCGTAATATATACACATCTACTGTAGGAACCTCTGTAGTCCAACTAGGGACCATGGAAGCCAATGGTGATCATTGTGTTTATTCCTATACTTATTCCCATTTTGTACCACCGTGGTAGAACCTACGGTCAACATTCACAAAAAGATATGAACGATAACTTTCTTTTACTAAATTCAGATAAGACAGAGATATTACTTATTGGCCCAAAAACCAGCACACAACAGCTTTCA
>JAQQZT010000005.1:14666714-14681651 GCA_030068275.1 Clarias platycephalus | reverse complement strand
ATCATTCATTCATTCATCTCATTATTATCTAGACACATTTTTCTCACACATACACACTTCCAAAAATTTTCTTTTTTTTACAAATTTATTTCATTTTCATTGTTAAAAGCGCTACATAAATAAAATTGAATTGAATTGAACTACGAACAATTTGGAAATGCCAATTAGCATAATCTGCATGTTGTTGGACTGTCGGAGGAAACCGTAGTACCCGAAGGAAACCCACCAACCATTCAAGCATGGGGAGAACATGCAAACTCCATGCATGCAGACCCGATGCAGGAATCAAACCCAGGACCTGGAGGTGCAAGGCGACAGTGCTTACCACCAAGCCACCACAGTGAAATTCTTAAATTCTTTCTTCGCATATCTCATAAGAAAGGCCGTTAACCCTATCTGATCCAGGGGTGGTATATCATAACTGACCCTGTGCTCTGACCCCAGCTATTATACACCACCCCTGGATCAGATAGGGTTAACGGCCTTTCTCAAGGGTCCAACAATGGCAACCTGGTAAGGATGAGGCTTGGACCACCACCCTTCTGATCAATATCTGAGTGTCTTAACCCTCTGAGCTACAACTGCCCCGAGTATCCCTAGGTTATGTTGTGTTGTTGTTGGTCTTTCAGCTGCTCCCGGCAAGGGGTCGCCACAGCGGAAAACCCAGTCCGCACAACAACTTGGCACAGGTTTTACGCCGGATGCCCTTCCTGACACAACCCTCCCATTTTATCCGGGCTTGGGACCGGCACTGCATCCAGTGGCTGGGGGTTTGGGCACTGGCTGGGAATCGAACCCGGGCCTTCCGCATGACAGGCGAAACACCTACCACTGAGCCACCATGTTGTGTATACCTGTTTTTTGTTTTTTTAACCCCAAAGTACTTGCGTATATTTTAGCTTTCTGTGACTGTTATTCTGTAGGTCTGCAGAACTCCAATTTCTCTCTGGATTAATCAAGATTTATCTTATATTGTCTTATCCCATTTTATCATAAATTCCTGACATGAGAGGTAGGTACATTTCATGAAGAACTGTTAAATGTGGGATGCTCTGACTCACCTGAGACTCTGCCAGAAGGAGCTGCCTGTATTTGTTTAGCATGTCTGTTGTACATTTCAGCAGCAGCCCTGATACATTCTCGAACTGCTTATCCACTACACACGAACGAATAAGAAAGCATGGCATGTGATGTTTATTTTAAAATCACTTCGCTTGCTATGAGATTTAAAAAAGCAAGAAACTGGATTGTTTAGACCAAGTAAAAGAAAAGTAATAAACTATAAACTTTACTAACCTGTAAGCAGATCAGCTTGGCTGGGTAAGGCTCTGGAACAGGTATGGTAGGGCAACAGGTGTCTCACAGCATCCTCTAGCGAAGTGAACCGAGTGCGAGTATTTGGATTATGAACAGTGTCATAGTCTGAACAAAACTGCTGCTTGATCCTGTGAATTGCACACACATGCCTATAGTTGTCCTGAAGTAAAACATTCTGATAAAAAAGTAAAAAAGCAAGACAATTTCATTCATTTATATTGTCAATACTAATGATGCTAAGAACATCTGTTGACCTCTGCTGACGCACTGCTGGAGTGAGTCCTTCTCTTGCCTTGACACTGACACAGGGCACCTGAGGTAGAAAGATGTGTATGAATCACTTGAACTGCTTCATAAGTCACTATTTACACTATTTATAAATGCAGTAAATTATGTACAGTAATTCTACTGACATTTCAAGAAATGTGAGAAACATGCATTTTCACCTGAAGAGCAGTGTGGCTCTGTGTGTCCTGGGATGACAAGCCTTCGAAACTCTCTTGCAGGTCCATCGAGGCTATGTCTTCATCATCCACTACACCAGGAACTCTGAGTTCTAATGTGAACCGAAAGAGAATTGATGTATTGTGCTAGCTGCAGTTGCAGATAAGAGTTCCGCTGTACGTGTTAGATACACTTACTGCTTTGTTGCATGTGCTGCTGCGCTTCATTAAGGCCAGGCTCCAGGACTCCATTGAGGCTAGCAGATACAGGGATGGTTAAATTCTGTTGCTCAGAAACACACATCTTTTCCGGAGTTGAAGAAGGACTCATGCACAGCATGGATTCCTCTAGTCCCTGCATTTTGGCACTGAGAACCACAAATGCTGAGGAGGGTTGTCTGTCTGAAAGTGGGGGTGTAGGAAACATGGTCGAAGGAGTACTTCCCGAACACTGGGTTATGGGTGGTGAGATTAACATGTCACCTTGCTCTGACCCAGAATGCACTGGAGTGGGGATTCCTCCACACTCGGATAGCACAGAGAGAACCTCAGATGGGGCACACACAGCCAGGACCATGGATGAGGACTCTGTCTCACTAGTGGCAGGAGAGATGTGACTGTCCAGGGACTCAGCGGAGGCTAAAGGATTAAGTGCTTCCTGCAAGGGTATGCATTGAAAAATATTTATACTGTACCAATCCTTGCCAATACTTAAAATGTGACTAAACAGAACCAAAACAAACTTCAATAACTCAACAGCTTGATTTACCTGTAGGCTATGGTGCATGAATGCTTGGTTTGGTGACGTATGGCCTCTTTCAACAGCTTGCTGCTTCTCTGGGTGCGTAATTATGTGTTTGGACAATAATGTGACAGGCTCAGGGGAATTGGTGCTCTCTGGTGGTGCCTGCAAAAGTGTAATGACTGGAGAAGGCTGCGTGTGCATTTTGGCAACGTCAGCTTGCACTGAAACTGAAGGAGACAGGGTGTCTTGCTAGAACAGGTAAACAAAGAACAGGTAAATATCGTGCCATCATACTCAGGCTTGGTATATTATATGCTGCTTAATAAACCACTTTCTAAAAGTAAGAATCTAAAAAGAAAAATCAGCATCTTACTTGTAAGGTATTCTGTATTTGTTCATTTGTTGCATTTTTATCTCCTGCAGTTCTCTCAGGCAGTAGAAGCACTGGGGTCTGTGGAAGACTTAGCTGCTCCTCAGGGGGCCCTGCCAGAGATCTCTGTGTCTGTGACACAAAGGGCAAGCTTTGCACTACGGATGGTCCGTTCACTATTGATATGGCGGTCATATCAGGAGCAAGCACACCAGGAGTGTTGATCAAAGTGATCTGCTTTCCTAAGGCAGGAGTGTGGACAACACCACTATGTTGGCCCTGTGCATGAGCAGAGTAGGTCCCCGCTAGCTGCGCCGGCATCTGGAAGACGGTAGGAGGTGCTGACTGAAGCTGCAGGGGTCCGGACAGGAGAGCTCCCTGCCTGAGTGTGAGCTGGCCATTCGGAGTGGTAAACACAGGGCTAAAATTTAGTTGCCTGGGGCGTACTGTTACAATCTGTGAGCCATCAACAAGTTGTCCTGCCAGAGGGGCTGCGCTTGGCATTTGATTGTTTGGCGTGCTGAGTAGCGGCCTAGAGACACTTGCAGACTGGTTTACAGAACCTTGACTAGGCAATATAAAGTGGCTTTGGCCCTGAAAAAGACTCTGTGGCTGAATAACAATTGAGCCTCCCTGGTTGACTAGCTGCAAACTCACAGGTTTGTTCAGTGCGGTAGACTGTGATGGCAGAGGCTGCCTGGGGCCTACCGGAGAGGACAGCAAGATATTTTGTGATCCAGCAGAAGGAATGAAACTAAGTCCTGGAGATGATTTCTGCTCTGATGGTTTTGGGCTTATCTGTACCAGTCTAGGCTGGATGTTGACTGGCAGCTTGGGTTGGATGGGCAGACGGGTCCTTTGCAATATAATCTCTGGCGGTGCTGCTGTCCTAACAGCAGGGCTCAGTGTAAGGCCTGGTAGGGTTTTGTGGATGATCATGTTCGAACCCTGTGCACGACTCAGGCAGAAGGCTGTGTCAGATGTGGGAGGTGCAGGAAAGACATTCCCAGGTAGCAGTCCCATTAACTGGGGTGGTACGGGCTTGAGCGAAGGGCATCCTGGGCCCACAGCCAACAGGGATGGTTGAGGAGGCTCCACTGCAACTTGTGTGTCCCTGGGTAATGTTGTGACCCCAGACATGCTCAGTGGCTTAGACATATATGGAGGCGAAGGTGGGGGTATACCAGATGGGTAGAGAGAGAGTGCGTCACTAGACTGAGCAAGACCTGCCTCTAAAGCCAGTGTGTGTTCAGTGATGTCAGCCTCCTGGAGACTCTGCTGTAGGATGTCACATGTCTCCTCCTCCTCTTCCTGTTGTTGTGGCACTTCTGCCTCAATTTGTGGAGGTTCGCACACCTCATCAGAATCTTCTCCTCCTGATGGTGAGGCCAGTAAGGCCTCATCCAGGAAGGAGAGATCCACACAGCCCGATATAGGCGTGTCATGAGAGCCAGCATCGTCTGCCAACAAAGAGACAGGGCTCTGGGGAGGGGAAAAAGATGAAGGAACATTTAGTGAGTTGACAAATGTACATATATAATATGTCATCAGAAAGAAGAAATTGAAGTCAACTCTTGAAACAGTCCACAGTTGTTATCAGAAGTAACCAAATTAAGTGTTGCATTTAGAAGAAATAAGGATATATGCATGTTATGGGGATCTAAAGCAGAATGAAAATCTTCTTCATCTGCTCAATGGGGACAGAGGCCCAGACGTACCGGCGTGTCTGTGAACAGGGACGGCTCCCCAGAGGAAGGATTAATGAGCAGGTCTCCACTTAGCAGCTGCTTGAACAGATAGGAGAGAAGATGACTAATTGTAGTGAGGGCTTTCATGAGTCTCCAAAATGTCTCTCCCATATACAAACACAGACAGTTTACAACCATTTAATAATCTAGTTAATTATGTTCATCCCTTTTACATGATTAATGATTTTTATTCTACGTGTTATAATAGGTAAACCTTCACTATTCATTTAATGTGTATTTAAGTTACTGTTTGTTTTGTGTAAGGATATTGAAGAATATATAGAATAACCTCTTTTGTCCCATGAAGAAAGTCATTCAGGGCTTGCGGGTCACTAGTAACATGGAAACAAATCCAGGGATCATCCAAAAGGTAGAGCAAATTACTTCTCGTTCTTTATCATGAGTCTAAAGCATTGTGATCAAATCTAACACAGTGGCCTGAGATTTACAATCTATAATCATACAGAGAGTCTGGTAGAACTTACCACAACACATCAAGTAAACATGTGCCATCTTCATCCTCCATTTCAACTGAGGCATGTGAAGGGGTAGCATTTAAAACTGTTAGAAACATCATAATGTGACAAGTTCTGTGACTTAGATTACATTTGGAGTAAGATCCAATTTTAACTCTGGTTAAAGGAAATCAATACTGTGTCCCAGTCCCAGCATAAGCAATAATCCATACACATTTCTGTTATAATACTAACATCTATAACTAGCCAAATATAACTGTATCTTTAAGATTTACATACACATAAGACATCCAAACCAATTTTTTTTTCACAACTACACAACACATTTCATGTAATCATACATATCCTGTATGTTGAGTCAATCAGTGGCTCTTCTAGAAAAACATCTCCACAACATGATGTCGCCACTCTCATGCTTCACAGTTGGGAAGGTGTTCTTCAGATTAAAAGCCTCACCCTTTTCCTCCAAGCATAGTGCTAATCATTACGGACAATTATTTTTTTAAATGTAGCTCACCAGAAAACATCTTATGGTTCTGTTGAACCTTTTGGTCTAAAGTTCATTTAAATTGACTGGGAGTTAATTAACTGGGAGTTATTTGTTCCTAAATGATGCCAGGTCAGTATGGTCCCAACATTTTTAGATTCGTGTAAAATAGTTTGTTGCCCTTTGATGCATTCAGGTGTTTTGAAATTGTTCCAAGGATGAACCAAACTCATGAAAGGACGAGGAAAAAAGGCACAGCATAAATGGTAGGCACTTTTACAGCCCCAGATGCATTGTAATTATGTAGGTATATATGTTTGTATGTATGCAATTATGTGTGTAATTTGCCTATCAGAAGCTTCTAAAATTCATTACAGCAGTTTTAAGAATCATCCAGACTGTTTAAAGAGGCTGTCAACTTGATTTATGTAAAATTGTGACCCACTGTAATTATAATATAGTGGAAATATATTTGGCTCTAATCAATATTTTAAAACAAAGTAGATGCCATAATGAACTCAATAAAGGAAATGCATGGTACCATGAAATAACAGAGACTAAATATCTTTAGCCTAGGTGTATGTAAACCATTGGTCGTTAAATTTACTAGCCAGCTTAGACAATAGTTGGTGATTTTGATGTAAATCTGAGCTTTTTTTAAAATATTTTTTTATTTTATTTATTTTAGCAGGCCTTGAAAGCATATCATCAGTATCCAGTCCATTACATACCAAAATCCGTCAAAACTTCATGAACTACAGAAAGGACCGGTCTTTAAGAATCGTAATCATTTCTTTTTACAGCTCATCTAGGGTTAGGGTTCGGGTTCGGAGATTAAGCAGCAGCTCACTCTTACCTCAGAGAATGGGGGCTCCATTAAGAGCGGGAGGATCGAGGGATGGTGGACATCTCAAAGGCCACACATCAGGGAGTGAAACAGGGCCTGGGAGGCCAGGCACCCTGCGCGGAACTCCCATAACAGGTACATAACTCTCTTCTGCACTTAAAGACAGGCATCGTTCGTGTTAATGAAGAGAAGGGAAAAGAAAAAACAGGCTCATAAGGATAACATCTACACATTACTACGCACATTGTGCACATTTTGAAGCACACTTTACAGATTATATGCACCTTTCTTTTTTTTTTTATTATTATTATTATTATTATTATAATTTCTTTTCAATCTCACCCACCATTAAGATGAGCTTGGCCTTATACTGTATGTCTGGCTGAGGAAATAAACCCAGTTATAGCTCTAATGATGTAACCTAGGTACCTTGTTCTAATATGTGAGAGGAACCTTGGGAATGCATTGTACATTCTCAGTAGGTTAATGATGACATCGTGGCTTCAGGGTGGGTATGTAAACACTCTGCTCTGGCGGAACGGGGACAGCAGCAGCAGCACAGGACGATCGCCTTCAATTAAAACGCTGCTACACGGCGTCTCTTCATTTTTTTTTTTGCAGGGGAGGTCCTTTTAAACAGGCAGACCTCCTCCAAACAGCACTACATCGCATTTTTTTTTCTTTTTTAATTTACGCATCGCAATCCGCATTTGAGACTCGTTACGGCGTGGCGCAGCGCACAATGAGACCGCGCACGAGACGCTTAACACCAGCACATCTCCAGGCTATTAAAAGTGACCTGCTCTCTCTCTCTCTCTCTCTCTCTCTCTCTCTCTGTTTTTCTTCTTTGGTGCAAAAATAAAATAACATCTTCCTAAAATGCCTTAATGCATCGCGTATATGAGAGAGAGAGAGAGAGAGAGAGCAGAATGAGGGGATGTGATGTTGCCTGAGGAAGGGTATCAGGGAGGCTGACTGCTGCCTCGTAGCAACAAAAAAAGAGGCAGCTGGAATAACAACACGCGCTGGGTTCTTCTTTTTTTTACGCCTGCACGCCGAGCGCATCTCGCCTCGCTGGCTGTCATTTCTGTGATATAACTTGAAAGGCGAAGGAGGAAAAAAAAAAACTCACCGCTTCTTTGTGGGTTTTTATTGTCCTGTCAGGCGGGCCTCTGCGCCATCGATTCTCACTCAGTAGCCTTTTGAGATGCTGAGGGAGGAGTGTGAGGGGGGGAGACGGGGGAGACTGGGCTGGGTGAGAAACACGAGCGTGTGAGGCGATCTCAACACAAAGGTAGAAAAAAAACACACTCACACTGAGAGAGAGAGAGAGAGAGAGAGAACGATTGGTGTATCCTCATCGGCTCAGAACAGCGGGGGAAAGAGATAAAGAGAGAGGGGAAAAAGGGGGGAAAAAAGGACAAACTCTTCAAAAATACCGCCTGTGTCAGACAGAGTGACTGTGCAGTGACACGAGGCGAGAGAGGCGCGAGAGCACTTACTGTACAACAGCACCGTGCGCGCGCGTCTCACGAGCGTTTTATTACCTCACAACCTGCTTCACCATCCCACCTCAGTATACCCCCCACACAGAAACACATCATTAAACTTGCTTATAGTGTACTGAAACATAACATTATGACCACCTGCCTAATCCATACCCCTGCCACCATAACAGTCCTATACCTACACACAATACCTGTGTATTCTGACAAAACCATCATTAACCTTTTCTATTGAATCCGGCTACACGGGCCAGCCTTTGCTCCCCAAGTACATCAGTGAGCCTTGGCCACCCATTACCCGGGTGCCAGTTCACCGGTTTCCCTTTCTTGGATCATGTTAAGAAGGTCCTGACCATTGCAACCCAGGAACATCCCACAAGACCTGCAGTGTTGGAGGTGCTCTGACCCAGCCGTCTAGCCGTCACAATTTGGCCATTGTCGAAGTCACTCAAATCATTGTGCTTGCCCATTTGTTTTCTGCTTCTAACACTTCAGGAAAAAAGGTTCACTTTCTGCCTAACTTAGCATATCCCACCCACTTCCAGCCACCATTGTACATGTAACTAGATATTGATATTGTAGCTACCGTGAGGAGGGCCAAATTGCAATTGCTAGACAACTGGGTCCGAGCAACCCTAAATGGGATCTTCCCAGGCTGCAGTGGTCAGGACATACCAAAAGTGACCCCAGGAACGAAAACCAGTGAACTGCTGACAGTGTCATGGGTGGACAAAGCTCACTGATGCACATGGGGAGTGAAGGCTGGCCCGTGCATTCTGATCCAATAGAAGAGCTACAGTAGCTCAAATTGAGGAAAAGGTTCATGTCTTTGTAAATAGAAAGGCGTCAGAACACACAACTGTTTTGATGGCAGCCTATTCAATATTAGGTGGGTGGTCATAATGTTATGGCTGATCAGTGTAGATAGCAATACATTCGCAAATTATGTTTCAAATATTCAATAGCTTAGTAGAATTAACTCAGTCGAACATACTATCCATATTCACCTTCCACTTTCATAGGAACACCTGCACATGTCCTAATCTATGCAGTTATCCACTCAGGGAATCAAGTACAACAGCACAATGCAAAAACTGCTGCTCAAGAGCTTTATTTAACCTTCAGATCAAACAACAGGGTGAATAAAAAGTGTGATCTCTGTGACTTTAAAACTGTGGCATGGTTGTTGGTGCCAGATGGGCTGCTTTGAGCATTTCAGTAACTGTTGATCTCCAGGGATTTTTACACACAACAGTCCCTGGAGTTTAAACAGAATTGTGCAAAGAAAAAAAAAAGCATCCTGTGTGTGGAGTGTCTGTAGGCTGAAACACTTTGTTGATAAGAGATATCAGAGGAGAATGATCAGACTACACTCGCTTTACAACAGTGGCAAGCAGAAAAGCATCTCAGCATATATACCATATTACCCAAACTACACAGTTAAAGACAGGAAAAGAGACTGTGATTTTCTTTTTCTAATACAGTATTCAGCTGTGCAGTTTGGGTGAGCCTGTGCCTATTTCAGCCCTAGGCTCTTGTTCTTAGCTGACAGGAGTGGAACCCAATGTGGTCTTTTGTTGTTGTAGCCCATCCATCTTAAGGTTCATGGTTTTCTGCATGATAAAATGCTTTTCAGCTTACCACAGTTGTAAAGAATGATTATATGAATTACCACTATACTGTATATCCTTTTTGCCATTTCAAACCAATCTGGTCATTTTCCTCTGACCTCACTTATCATCGGTGTGTTTCCCCACACAGAATAACCAGTAATAAATGTTTTTGTTTCTAACAACATCCTGTGTAAACTGAAGCATCCAGTGTGTGGAGCTCGACATTTAATGAAATTCTCAAGCGAGCCTACAAGGTACCAACAGTCACACTACATTTTGACAAGTGACAGGGATCAGTTTTTCTTCAATTTGATCTTTAATTTGAAAATTAACTTGGATTCGTCCTTAGTCTGCTATATTAAGAAAACTACACACACTGCTGTTTCATTAAATATTATCATAAAAGAGTTCACTGCTATAGAATACAGGAAAAAAATTATAATACATTTTAGCAATTCAAATGAGAAGTTAGAAATTCAAATGAGGACTGTTGAAAACATTAAAAGGAAATATTTAGGATCAGTTTAATAGATGCCACCTTTTCTTTTCTGATAACACTACAGATACGTACGCTTTGCATCTGATGTTTTTTTCTTCAAAACCTAACAAGCTTTAATATTTTTTTTTTCCTGCTGGAAATATATATAAAAAATATATAAACAAAACTGAAGCTTTATTATTAAATTAAGCTCCTGTCTTTACAAGTAAAATATAAAGTATGATGTATAAATGTAATGAAATGTAAAGATTTTCATATAGGATTATCCTGAATTCCCTTTCTAATATCTAACCCATCATTTTGTTGCTGGTGTCGGCCCAAAACTGATCCCAGAAATTAGATCAGTGCCAAGTGTAGCCAATTTACATAAGGATTAACATGATTATACTGGAACAATTAGCTGGCTATAACAACACACAAAGTACTCAAACACAGAGTAAACAAAATTATTTAATTATGGAGGAGTAAAATCTGTAAATAGACATTTCCTTGTCCACTTAATGCAAGCAGGAAAAATTATTTTAATTAAAACAGTACACATAAAAACAAAAGTAGTTCCAAATCACATTTTCATGTAGACATTCTATTTCATTCTAGTCATATGCATCACCGAACTGTACAGTTCAGGCTTTACATTTACTGGCCTGTAGAGCTTAGTCCGAGCCCTTTCCTCTACCTGGTTCAGCTAGAAACAATCTGTAGAGTCATCTGAATATTAAGCTTAGTGTGTTAGTTTAGGGTAGGAACTAAACTCCAGTAGTTATTTTCTTCTAATGGTCTTAATGAACTCAAATTGAGAATTAGTTATCTAATTATCTGTCCATGATCATTTATATGCTTAGAAACTGTTTCCTCTTTAAAGTGTCCAACTTCCCTGCCAAATTCCTCAAAAGTAAAAGCTCTCTGATCAGCACATTTGGGGCATTTTATTTCCCAGCCTGCTGAGCTTGGCGGCGCAGCAATACATAAATTTTCTCTTTGATCCAGTCTTTGTTGTTTGGTTGATATGTCTGTGTGTCAGCTCGGTACCTGAGGGACGAAAGCCAGAAACAAAGTGATTGTGAGCAATCTATTTTGCAGTGATATTTCTGATGATAAATTTATTTTGCATGCAGGGTAAGCAGTAAGGTTTCTCCCCAAAAGAGTGGTTTTCCTAAAAAATTATGGTGTTTGCATAGTTTGCAAATCAAAGCTGAATAAATCTTCATGCCTGGCTGAAAATTGGGAATAAAATAAATTCTGATTCCAGTTCAGCAAATACATAGCGAGAATCTGATCCAGGGGATTTATGCAAATTAATCACAAAGCCAAGGGAATGGAAAGAGAGACATGATGATAGATCACTCTCCTAAAACAATGTTGTCCAGGCAGCAGACCCAAAACCCCCCCACAAAACAGATAACCTAACCTCCTGTCCTTCATGTCATGATTCCAAACCACTTTTAAAATAAAATACAGTAAAATACAAAAGGTATGTGGAGGAAAAAAAAGAAAAAGAAAAAAAAAGGCAATTCATATTATCCCATTTGTACTCTGAACTCAATTCAAAATCTGTTAATCTATTATCTTTATTGGATATCCTGTGTAGGGACATGAGGACCTGGAGCCAGGGCAGAAGGCAGGGTACACCTTGGATGGAGTGCCAACCCATCACACATACACTCACACACCCAATCATAAACTCCAGGCAATTTGGAAACATTAAGCAGCTTACAATGTATGTCTCTGGACTGTGTGAGAAAAACGAGAGCCCTGAGGATTAAAACACCTCAGAGCTGTGAGGCAAAAGTGAAAACCACTTAACCACCATAAACCGCAAATTTATAGGTTTGATTCAATTACCAGTGGCAGACAGAAAAGTTAATTAGATGTAAAGTTGTGTGCGTTCAAATATTTGCTGAATTGGTAATGTTGCTGGGTTATTCATTTATTCTTTTATTGAAATCTTATTATGATGTCACCACAGTGTTGCTAATTTTTGATGCTTTCTGAGGTGTGACCCACCCACAGCTTTTGTCTGCTTTGTCACAAAGTCCAACACACATTTACAGCTGCTTAAATAGGTAATACTGTTTTTATCTGTGTGGCACAGAGGCATCATGATGCACTTGCACCTCTAGGGTCAAGGGTTCGAGTCCCGCCTTGGGTATGCTTGTTTGGAATTTGCATGTTCTCCCCATCCTTGGTTGGGTTCCTCTTAGTGGTGAGTGATTGACAGAAAGAGGGTTTTTAATCTGTGTACTTTGCAGAACTGTACAGAAAGCCTACTTACACCAAGCAGCTGAGATCTGCCAGGTCGTCGATGAAGTCAAACAGCTGACTAATGTCATATGTGATTGATGGACTGTTAGGATTCATTCTCTTTAGGTGCTCTTCGTACATTTTACACACTCCTGCTCAAAGAAAACATCTCAGATAAATAAAGAAAGTGTTTTTTTTTCTTTATGGTTTGGTCTAGTCTCTAAACACCAGGTACATCGGAAATGAAAATAATTGTAAATGTATACCAGGGATGTAAAGATTATCTTACCTTCCATGCACTCATTAACAGATTCATAATCAGCATATGTCCTTCCTTCTGGTCTCTTGGTAGGCTGAACAAGTAGAATAGTATGGGACTGCAATGTAAGCCATTTAGACTGATGTTAGTAATATCCACACACCACCACAAAAATAATAAAGCATAATGTTAATATCTAAAGAAAACATCATTAATGACTTAAATTTATTCTTTATAATTAACATGTTAACATGGCAGACACCAAGGGACTGCGTTAGCTG
Organism: Clarias platycephalus; assembly: GCA_030068275.1. Lineage (NCBI taxonomy): Eukaryota > Metazoa > Chordata > Actinopteri > Siluriformes > Clariidae > Clarias > Clarias platycephalus. The sequence goes on along the minus strand of JAQQZT010000005.1, from coordinate 14,668,820 downwards.
CCCCGGTACTTTTGCTTTTATTTACATCCAGTCATTGCAATTGCGTAAAGAAACCGGCCGCTGCCTTCTTCATTTTGAATAACAGACATGCTGCTGCCACTGCCAAAGACTGGCTACTATGCCACGGATTCTGGATTTCCGTCGCCGCTACTGGATCGCGATAGACACGCTAACTTTTAATGTGAACATGCTGCTGAGGAGTCTGAGAGAGCTGCTTCCATTTTGCGCTGATTTCGTTAATCTGCCACTGCTCTGTGCCACCATGCTTCTGAATAAATTCCCTGCCCTAATTCCCCCATCTTTTCTTTAAATCTTCCCCTTATTATTTAATAAAAACCCTTTTTCCATGTAAGATATCACCTTGTGTCTGTTGTGCTCCCCAAGTTATTACAGCCATGTAGCCCACGTTAAATGCAGCATTAGAAGGCATAGTGAATTAGTGGTTAGCCCTGTAGCCTCGCACCTTAAGGGTTGGCATTCGAGTCCCACCTCGGACCTGTGAATGTGAAGATTGAATGTTCTCCTTATGCTTAGTGGGCTTCCTCCAGGTACTCAGTGTTTCCTCTTACAGGCCAATGGCTTTAATTAACTGTACAGATTAGGTTAACTGGTGTTCCCAAATTGCCCGGTGTGTGTGTGTTACCCAATGCCCCAAATTTCCTGTGTAGGCTGCAGTCCCCTGCGACCCTGCATTGATGCTTCTATGCATAGCTGCACTGCATAGACGATGAATGAATGAAATGAAGGATTAGCTCTTGCATTATCTCTGCCTAAAGAGAGTAATGCATCAGTGCTTTAGTCCTGTAGTCCGTCCACCTTCACTTTTATCCACTCTGAAACGGATAACATTATAACATCAAGCCGTCATCTCATCGTCGAGCTGAATCTCTGGCAAAACTCACATTGCATAGCTGCATGCATTACGTCTAGAGGAGTTTGAGCGCAATGTTGGTTGTCTCCACTGATTCTGCTCTGCATTCCTCTGTAACATGACTCTGAACTTCACTGGGAGATACTGAGCAAGAAATATAGATCTTATACAGAAACTAGCAGCAAACCCTAGGTGTTATCACTGACGTTTGAGACTGCTTCGTCTTCTGCGTCCTATTTGTTTAACATGGGTTACATTACTGCCAACTGGAGGTTACCAGACCAGCCTTCCTTAAAAGGGTCTAATGCTTCCCTGATCTTGTCTTGACTTATTCTGTGTCTTGATCTCTTTGATCTTTTGGTTCATTATCCCATTTCTGTTACCACAGTTGTTTGCTTTTCTCCACTGACTCTGGGTTGCTGCTTTGGTCTGCTCTCTCCTTTCCCCTGGACACCCGAATGGGCTGGGCTGTGTGTTAATTAAACCCCATTGGGGCCGAGGTAGTGATGTTCTCCCAGTGACGTCATCGCGGGACACCTTCTCTATCTTCTCTCAGGAGCAACATAAACCCAAACTGACCTGAGCTCATCACTCATGTATCCGTCTGAACATATCTGCCGTGTTAAAGGGTGAATTACATTTCAGTTCACTTTATAATTTATCCGGAAAATTATATTAATGATTCATATAGAAATATAACCAGGCTTGTTCGACCTGGAAAGGCTAAATAAAAAGCTACTGAAAGTAAACTTTGGTTTGCCCTCCGGTAAAAAAAAATGATCTTCAGTTCAATAAAAACTGCGACTCATATACATGTATTAATAATAATAATAATAATAAAAGACTATGATAGCTGGCTTGCTGTGTTAGCTCCATCATCTAACATTCATTCATTTCTATTTGGATGTTTACTCTCACTGTTAATCCAACAGAGGAGACCTATATAATATTAAACGACTATTTCTTTTAAAACTAGAGTTTAATAACTAACCATATTTGAAAGAGTTGCTCCAAAATCCACAAACGCTAACCGTCTCGCTTTAGAATACACTACTGAACTTCCTGTTATCTCAATGTCAAAGTTAAAGTCTCTCTACCGCCACTAAGCTTCTCTCTCTCTCTCTATATATATATATATACACTCAGCAAAAAAAGAACCGTCCTCTGACTTTCAACTGTTTTTACTTTCAGTAAACTTAATGTGTAAATATTTGTATGAACACTAAAAGAGTCAA
>JAQQZT010000005.1:14650339-14661352 GCA_030068275.1 Clarias platycephalus | reverse complement strand
TCACACTGGATGTGTCCCCGTAAACGTGTGGAATTTAATTGCACACTCATAAGTGCTTTTTAAATATGTACAATGCCATCTGTTGGATTTTGGTATGAAGAAAAGATTTTTAAGTGTGCTGAATGAAGGTGTGAGATTGTGTTTATTAAGTCGATTTCAATTGCACACTCGTAAGCGCGTATAAACAAAAATGACAGCACCATCTGTTGAATTTTGAGTGAACTGATAATTTTTTTCAAGGTCAATTTAAATTTTGATTTTCTTATTTAAATTTTTAAGTAGCATATCTTCTCTTCCTGTTGTTCGATTGCAATGAAACGAAGTCTATATGTTACCCCAAGCTCAGCCCAATACACATGTGAAAACCTCATCAAAATTTGTTCAGTAGTTTTTATGTGTGCACAAACAAACCAACAGACAAGTCAAGAGGGGTCTTCTATTACTCATCTTGCACTCATCTTCCAAATAATTTTTTCAATGTACATCCACGTCAACTTTACATTTTTTATATATATACAACACCACCAAAAATACTTTCACTGTGACCAATATTAAACAGCTGTAACATATAAGATGATTAATTTATACAAATATCTCTCTTCAGAGATGGTTGGAGGCTTCAGACCGGCGATCTGCAATACTCCGGTATGTAGCGGAGAATGTACCCCGTATTTATTGCCTGCAGGCTGAACCCCAGCTAGTGGAAGAGGAGGAACGAGTACAGGAACACATCCTGCAGCCTCTGGAGTACTTCCTGTTTGGGGAGGACCCTAGTCATGGCCGAGAGAAACTTCAACAAAGAAACGGTGGCTCTTCCTCCCAGCTGTGTGGACGGGTTTTTAAAGAAGGCGAGACGGTCTACTCCTGCAGGTTGGAGCTGGGTGTAATCACATTTGCATAGAATTTACCTTTTAAACATGAGTTTATTTCTGGATTTATTGTTGGGAATAGTTATGCTGTGCAAGCGGGGATATTTGTCTGGGTCAGGAACTCCAAAGTAACTCTATATTAATATTTCTTTGTGCATCAATGTTATTAAAACCCTCAGATTTAAAGTGGGTAGGTTATGTCCAATCTGGTACACTCCATTTCTGCATAATATGTTCTATAGAACAATATAATCTTTTCTGTATTTTCAGGGACTGTGCAATAGACCCCACCTGTGTGCTGTGTATGGACTGCTTCCAGAACAGTGTACACAAAAGCCACCGCTACAAGGTCAGTTAATAAGACCCTTAAGTGTATTTATTTACATGTTTACATGCCTTATACTAACTATCTGTTTTCCTCTTAGATGCATGCATCATCAGGAGGAGGCTTCTGTGACTGTGGAGATTTGGAGGCCTGGAAGACCGGCCCCTGTTGCTCCCAACACGACTCCAGTACAGCCATAGCCATGGAAACAGTAAGTCCTCGTTTAAAATATTTTTTTTTTTTTAAACTCATTTGAGGCCTTTTTCAGGACAATGATTCCCCTCTGTTGCTTAGTACGAGTTAACTTCCTCCCCTGAGATCAGAGGATGATTGCAGAACACTCTGTCGTTTGCTGGCCTGGGAAAACTGCAGGCTGCGTGACGCATATGGGAAGCCCTTCAGCATTAACCAGCTTTATATTGAGAATGGGAGTGGAACAGGTCATGCGTGCAGAGATAAATGTTTTATCACTATTCTTCAAGCTTTTCTTTCTGGTAGGCGATGAATTTGTTGTCTCTTATTAGTGTAGGAGAGGAAGGAAACCTTTTATTTTACAACGTGTAAAGAAAAAACATTGCACTGTTTGCCAGCTCTGTCTTGGTGATAGACATATAGTTCCAAGTGTTTCCATAAGGACCTTGTCTTGGGAGTTTTTATTCTGTGTGCCTATCACTCACCTGACTCTCGGTGATAAGATTATGGCCAGGAGGTTGTCGTATCTGTCTGGAAAAGGGCAGGTGTCTGCTGTGCTCCATGTTCTGGCTTTTGTCACCATCCTAAGACCAGAACAGGCATGATAATAACAATAAAACCATACAGAAGTCTTTTGTCATTTTTGTCTTAAAAAGGACAGAATATCTTCTGTCTGCGTTTATGCAAAGATTTTGGTTGTCCGATTTAAAAATGTCTGTTAAAACCATCTGGTATGAAAATTCTTATTTGCAAATGTGAGCTTATATTAACATTGACATGGACACAGTAACCTTGACAGAAAACTGACTGACTTAAAATGGAAATAAAAAAATACATGCACAGAAAATGCAACAATAATTATTAGATAACAAGTATAGACGATATATTAGAAATGTTTAGAAGCAGACTTCACACTCGTGTTCTCACTTTTTTTAAAGGTAGTCAAATAACACTCTGCTTATTTTAGACATAGATAACCATAGCATTTTTAGCTGTTTACATAAATATGCAATTTAGTCTGTTATCCATTGTTAATGATGTCATCTACAGTATGATTAGAGTATTGCTGGTAGGTTGTGTGGGAGGATGTGTTAGGACCACAGAAATCTCCGAACTTGCTCAGTAGAGTTGAGGAAACATCAGTTCAGTTAAATATTGCAATGTTTAAATATTAAATGTTTTTGTGGCACTTCATGTAACACCACACTGACTCCAAAATCATTTGAGCTGCATGTGTATTCCACACAAAGCAAAGTACTTGTAGACAGTTCAGTTTTCCAAGATTACTGTGAAAGACTGTTCTGCACAGAGCCCTGACCTCAACCCCACTAAAGACCTTTGGGATGAATTGGAATGCTGACTCAGACCCTCTTACTTGACGTCAGTTCCTTCCCTTATAATACTAATACTCTTATACTAATACACTAATACTTTTGTGGCTAAATGAGCCAAAACACTTCAAAATCCAGTGAAAAGTCTGCCCTGAAGAGTAGAGGCTAATGTATAACAACAACAATGGGGGACTTAAACTGGAGTCGGATATTCAGCAAGTACATCTAAGTGTAATGGTCTGGTGTCCACTATCATTTGTCCATGTGGTAAATCATTGATGGGTCATCTTATCAGAGTTTTCATAGTTGTTGCGCAGTATGATTTGCACATTTTGGCACTTGGCAGGTTTTATGATGAATGCTCTTCCTGGTGACCCAGCAGCTGTGGTTGGGAACTGATTGGGAAGTGAACCCAGACGAGAGGTTCCTATAATTCAGTTCAATTCAAATTTTATTATATATCGCTTTTAAGAATGGTTCTTGTCTCAAAGCAGCTTCACAAAATCAAAAGAAAAATATGGAAATGTGTATGAGATGTGAGAAAATGTGTATAAATCATAATGCTCAGAGTGGTGAGCAAGCCGAGGGCGACGGGGGCAAGGAAAAACTCCCTGGGATGGCAATAGGAAGAAACCCTGAGAGAAACCAGACTCAACAGGGAACCCATCCTCATTAGGATGATAACGGATAGCAGGAATAGTTTTGCAGACATACTGTGTGTTAATATAACAGACGATGTCTGTTAAAAAGGAGTCAAGTTCGGCACCACAAGTTCGGTCTCAGGAGCAGCATGTGTAGCTCCAAACCATCACAAAGCAGAATCCAGCTGGAGTTGGTCCTTCTCTGGATGCCTCAAGATCCTCACAAGGTTTGCCTCAGTCCACTGGAGCTGGCACAATCTCCAGATTCCTCGGGATTGGTAGGAATAAAAAAGAACAGGTGGATAAGAATTAGCGTGGCTGAAGTTCATTATATTAGCAGAACTAGATGATTAGGTGCATTTAGATGTACTGGAGTACAAGGTTATGGGATTGGGTTATGTGTATGCCAGGCTAAAGAGATATGTCTTTAGGCTACTTTTAAACTGGGAGACTGTGTCTGAGCCCTGGACACCGTCAGGGAGGCCGTTCCAAAGCTTAAGAGCTAAATATGAAAAAGCTCTACCCCCTTTTGTGGACTTTGAGATTTTGGGAACTCCCTAGTCCTATAGTACACCTCTAGTACAATATGGAAATGTGTTTTTGTTTCAGGATGAGTGTGTGTTGGAGGCAGCGCTGCAAGAACGTGCTCAGGTGCTGTTTCAGGTTCTGCTGCAGTACGTCACTGACCTGATGGTGTGGGAGGAAGGGGGTGCGCTTCCAGAAGAGTTGGAACCCAGGTCAGCCCGTCTGGATTCTTATACAACAACTCAGTTCCAGGAATAAATGATTTTTTTTTTTTTCCTTTGATCGAGATATACTGCCTATTCACTGCGGTAACAGAAATGTAGTTTCTAAATGTAAAATAAACTTTGTCCAAACCGTATAACCCTATTTTTTTTTTTTTTGTCGTTGTTAGGTCTAACGATAGCACATACTACTGTGTGCTTTACAATGATGAACATCACTCGTATGATCATGTGATCTATACACTACAGAGGGCCATCAGGTGTAACCCTGCAGAAGCTCAAGCACACACTGCTCTTATTGACAAGGAGGTACTATATGGTGCATATGTGCACCTACATGTGAACTGTCAAGCATGCCAAAAAAATATCTCACAGATGAACACTTGTGTGTTTTTTATCCCTGATTCAGGGGCGCAGAGCTGTCAAAAGAGGAGCACTGACAGCTTGTGAACAAGCCAAAGACCTTATAAAGGTAAACAGTTTTAACATGGACTCAAAAAAAAGAAAAGAGTAAAGAATTTATGTTCTCATGTTTTAGGACTAACAGCGAGTTCACGCTAACTACCCTCTTTACATCACATGTGCAGGCCAGCTCAGAGCATATTACCCAGCAGCCCTTGCGAGTGGAGCTTCTACATTCAGCTGTCATGGCTCATCAAACCTTTGCCCTTCGGCTGGGTACCTGGTTCCAGCAGATCATTGGCTACTCAGGTACACCGTAATGTTCGTATTAGCAAAACTGTAATCAGATTTGTGAACAGCTGGAAGGACTTGTGTGAGCTAATTGCTACCAGTAGTGTATTTTTCTGTTCATCATCCGCCAGATGTTAAAACTGTTTTGAATGTTTCTCTGTATACCTTGTTTTGGTCGTGTAATTATTTTCCAAGGTTGTCAGTAAAATTATTTCCCTTTGTGAATTATGTTTTTTCCTCCCCTCTCTTTTTCTCCCTCTCCATCTCTCTCTCTCTCTCTCTCTCTCTCTCCCTGTTTGTCTCTCCTTATCACACACTCAGTGGGCTTTAGGCAGGTGTTTTGCCAGGTGGCTCTGGAGCCCGGTGCTGACGGCAGCAAACCTTGTTTAATCAGCAGACTCATGCTGCATGATGCCAGACTTTATAAAGGCAAGCTAATTAACTATGTATTTCTTTATAATTGATTTTATCATTGCTATGTTTCACTACCAGTCATACATTTGAACACACCTTCTAAATCCTGATTTTAGTGTTTTCTACATTGTAAAACAATACTGTAGGCGGCCAAAATATACAATAATCTCTTCTGAACAGTTGATATTGAATTGTGTCTGCTACTTATGCTCTGTAAAGCCTTTAAAACAGCTCTAATCTGAGGTGCTGTAAACTGGTTATTTTTGAGGCTGGTAACTGTAAATTAGCGTCTCTGCAGCAGAGGTAAGTTTTGGCTTTGCTTTCCTCGGATGGTCTTCATGAGAGCCAGTTTCATCATTGTGATTGATGGGTTTTGTAAATGCACCTGACAATACTGTTCTTGCAAGAACTATTACAGAACAGCTGAGCATTGTGTCTTAAAATGAATAAGTTATAATTTCATATGTGTTATTTCATAATTTTGAAATCTTCAGTATTGTTCTAGAATATATAAAAATACATTGAATAAGAAGGTGTGTGTGCAAACTTTTGACTGGTACAGTATACTGTCTTTGTTTAAAATATTATAATTTTAGTTTATACACAGGGCTTTCCTGAGTTATTGACACGTTCCCCAAAAATGAGCATATGAAAAGGCACTTCGATATTATTGAGGATTTTTGGGTATCCTGAGTGTCACACCAGGAGCAAGAAGAGTCTTGTTACTGGGAGATCGCTGTCCTAATCCTGATGATTCCCAAGTCAACCATTGTCAGAAGTCGAGGGAATTAAATTTGCCTTTGCTTTCTAGACAGGGGGGATGTCACACTCTTTGTTCTTTCTATCACAGTGACACAAGACAATCATGACCATCTGTAAATTGAAAACAGCAGACTGCTCTTTTATCAGATTCTTACTCTGGCCTGTGAAGTAGATCACAGCAAAAGATAAAGCGATTGATTCATTTTTGTCACGCTTCATTTTTGGTAGCTGAAATATGATAGGGAGAGTTAGCTAGAGTGGGGGATCTAACCAAATTCTGGAGAAACTAGGGAGAAATATTTACTTGTAGACATTTAAATATTCCTTAGGGCAAAAATAATTATGATGATAATTATAAGATTTTCTGATTAGAACAAATAAATATTTTCCCCCTATTGTTCAAGTGTTTTTTTTTTTTTTTTTTGGTCTTGGATTTTTTTTGTATGCTTGAAAGGATTATTTAGTGTAGTATTTATTTTATACTCATTTCTCTGCATGTCCCTTGCTTTTATCAGGAGCTCGCAAGGTTATCCACGAGCTGATTTTCTGTAGCCTGCTGATGGAGACAGAATACAAGAGGCAGTTCGCCATGAAATTCACAGAGGTTTGTTGTATCCCTTCATAAATATAAATAATAGCAAAATACAACGTAATGCATTTTCATGAACCCTGGCATTTTATGTGTCCTTTTTTCAGCATTACAAGCAATTACAGGAGGATTTCATCAGGGATGACCATGAGCGGAACATCTCCATTACCGCCTTGTCTGTACAAATCTTCACTGTACCCACTCTGGTAATAATAAAAAAAAGACACCAAAACATAATAACGCTACACAAGCATACTGTATATGTATATTTATTTTTATTTTTTGCATTTTGACATGATGTATATATATTTTTTACAAACATTTCTCATTATAATATAAAATCTTCACATAGGAGATATGGAAACTACAGTATATGAAAATAGCCTTGTATAATGAATATTTCTCATGTTTCCTTTCTTTGTTTGTCTTTTAAGGCCAGACAGTTGATTGAAGAGGGCAATGTAATAAAGGTGATCATCGACACAGTCATGGAGATGCTGAGAGAACATCTGGACAGCAACCAGCGCTTCCATTTTCAGGGCTATAATTCTGACAAGTTCTTCAGGGTCCAAGTGATATTCCATGACCTCAAGTAAGTCTTTGGATTTGTGTTCTATAGCTTATCGTAAAGGCATTGTGTGCCATTTAGTAATTTTATGTTTTTTTTTTTTTCAGGTACATTCTAATAAGTAAACCCACAGTATGGACAGAACCATTAAGGGCAAAGTTCCTGGAAGGTTTTGCTGTTTTTTTTGGATTCCTTAAATGCATGCAGGTATGAGTTATGAGATAAAGTTTCAGATAAAAAGAGCTTACGTAGTTGGGTGACTTTTTTGACGGGGATGTTTTTGCTCATGCTAGGGAATGGAGGAAGTCAAAAGGCAGGTTGGTCAGCACATCGAAGTGGAGCCAGAATGGGAGGCTGGTTTCCATATTCAGATCCAGCTACGCCACATTCTGTCTATGTTTCAGGACTGGTGCTGCTCTGATGTAAGCACTGATATGACTATAAATATCTAGATTAGTTCTGTAATTAATTGTTTATTAATCCCCACCCACAAACAGTTTACAGCTACTTGTTTTTTTAAAAACTGTGAGTTGCTGAGTCATTCTAACTTGTTTGGCATAAACCAGTAACAGAAACAGTTAACCGAGGTCACTGTATAAATCATGCATCTTTTACAGGAAAGAGTTTTACTGCTAGCCTTTAAAGAGTGCCACCGTGCACTACAGCGCTGCACCAACCAGCCCTTCCACAGTGAGCCCACTGACCATTACATGTGCAAACACATCCTGCATGCTCGCGCTTATAAAGTCTCTCAAGAACCTGTCTCCATTCACCTGCCCATGACCAGACTCCTAGCTGGTGAGTATTTAAAAAAAAAAAAAAAAAGCTTAATTGATATGTTATTATCGTGTATTTATATCATTTGTTTTTCAATCACTTAAATAGTTAAATTTTGTGTTTGGTTGCAGGATTGTTTGTCCTTTTGTGCCGGACAGGAGCCGTAAAATACCTGACAGACTTTGTGGATCCTGTGAGTAGATCCTGTAAAATGCAAATGATTAAATATGTCTGTGCCACTTCCATCAATATATGACCTGCCATTGGAAGGCTTTGACTCCAGAGCTATGCATCATTTTCAGGAGCTGCTGGAACTGCCCTATTTTGCCGAGTTTCCTCTGCGTTGTTTGGTACTAGCTGCTCAGGTGTCTGCAGAAATGTGGCGTCGAAATGGCCTCTCCCTCGCCAGCCAGGTCAGATAATTATAATCTATAAGGAATATTTGTTATTGTGGTTGAAGAAAGCTGCAAAAACTGATTCTAGTTAATGTACTAAAGAATGAGCCCTCAATTGCAAAAAAATAAATAAAAATAAATCAGTGTGTGTCTTTCTGGCAACCTTTGTCCTGCTAAGAAATGGTATTGAGGTGAGCAGACCTCATGACAGCAGTGTCGGCATTGAAAAAGGTGCAAAATTGACAAAGAACATGTCTGTACTACAGCTTCCTACTGAAAAAAAACAACATAGAGTTTAGAACAGGCAATTTTGCGGGCTTGTCTCTGTATAGAGTACACTGCTAAGGCTAGGTTTGCACAGGGTGAAACCAAGCAGCTTTAACGATAAATGATGTATGTACAGTATGTGTGTGACCCATCTACTACAATATCTACAAACAGCGTTCAAGTCAAACCAGGAGTTTTGATTGTGCAAACTACTGTAATGCACTTATCTCAGTGTTTCTGCTTGAATAGAAGAATGCTTCTGTCTGACATGCTGGCCTTTAATGGCCCAAATGTGAAAATGTCTTGAAGGTCAGGACTGTAAGGGGAATATGGTAGTAACTCTCAGATGAGTTCCTGTGCAAGTGGTGTTCATGAATTAATGTGTGTTGTACAGTTCCCACAGACAGCTACATCTCTTGTGAGGTTTGCAACAAGATATCCGTCAATTTCCAAGGATTAGGTGTTCCACTTGCTGAACATTCATATGAATGACTGCATTGAGCTCCGAGTCACGTTGTACGGCCTTCCTTAAAATGTTTGCACCATTCAGATGTTTTACTGCAGCTAAATGTCACGGTTTTACACCTTCATTCATGAGAAATCACAAGTCCTGTTTTGACTTGAACGCCGCTTAGACAGTACAATCGTTTACCTGATTGATGTCAGCATGGTTGAGCAGATGGTATTTTCCAACATGGAATCTAATGTCATAGCAGATGGCATTTTTCAACATGGAATCTACTGCTGTAGTGTCACACTCAGTCACAGTGTGAAACTCATCACTTACAGTAAACTCAGCAGTGCCTCATTAGTCAGATTAAATTAAACAAATCCCGGCAATTTATTTTTAACTTAAATGGACCAATGTTGTCTTGACATTTGCTTTTGGTGTAGATATACTACTACCAGGATGTGAAATGCAGAGATGAGATGTTTGACAAAGACATCGTCATGCTTCAGGTATGTTGCCAGGCTCCTCTATTGATTTCCCTCATGGCTTAGTATGTGCAAGAAACTAATGAATATATATTATTAGATTGATAATTTTTTTTACTCCTACAGATTGCTGCTTCCAAAATGGACCCCAACCATTTTGTCATGCTACTTCTACTGAGATTTGAGCTCTTTGAGGTGTTTAATGGAAATTGCACAAGTAAAGATCAGGTTTGTTTGATGTGTTTACATTATAACTTCTTCCTTATGATCTAGCATGCTATGTTAGTAAAAAAAGATATGAACGTAATTACAAACAAGAAACATAACAAAAACAGATTTTTATATTATTTATAGGCCCTAGAAAACTGAGATTGAGTGGTATTAATATCTTGCTATTTTACCTTAATAAATTATTCAAATAAATTATATCTTGAATGTTTAGCCTGATTATTTTACTCATGTTATTTCTTTTTCTCTGTAGGACCTACAGAAACAGTGGAATAGATTGACAGAGGAAATGCTTTACCTGTTGATTATCATCACAGGCAAGTCAATATAGCTTTTTTATCAAGTTTAAGAAACTTAGTTAATTTTGGTTTAAATTCTCAACATATATTGTTATTTCTGCTGATTAGCGTTATGGATTTCTTTTACTAACCTATTTGTGTGGAGGTGCAATTATGAGTTATGTCTTTTGGTTCACACAGGTGAGCGGTATGTCCCAGGAATCAGTAATGTGAGTAAAGAGGATGTGACGATGAGGGAAGTGATTCATCTTTTGTGTATAGAACCTATGGCTCACAGTAGCATGGTTAAAGGCCTGCCCGAAAATGTAAGTGTTCCTGTTATGGTAACCTTTAAATGTAGTGATAGTTAACTGTCTCTCTAAAGGATATAAAAAAGAAAATCCAGTTTTATTAAGATTATATGCTGTAAATGATTATCTAAAATGACTGCATGTCATTGTTTTCTTATTGTAGGAAAATCAAGAAACTGGGCTTGAAACTGTTATCTCAAAAGTCGCGACGTTCAAGTGAGTCAATCCCAAGAAAATTATTCCCTTATATTTAAAAAAAAAAAAAAAAAAAAAGCAATTTGTTTACTTTTTTGCTTTCTTGTTCAGGAAACCAGGAGTTTCTGGCCATGGTTTATATGAATTGAAGAAGGAGTGTCTTAAAGAGTTTAACCCCTTCTTTTACCATTACACCAAATCACAGTACAGCAAGGTACAGTGTATGCTTACAGAAGTCTTTTTCACTACTATAATGTTGCTTTTGAATAACTGTTTGCATCCTTATCTCAGGCTGAAGATGCACAGAAGAAGAGAAGGGCCCAGGAAGGGAGTGACAAAGGTAAAAAAACAAAACTTTCTTTTAGTTTCAAATTTAATAGGTCTAACTTAAGTCTTAGGCTGAATCCCATTTCTATTTTCTACCCCTTCCCCTTGTCCCTTGAAACGAAGTGGTAAGGGGAAGGGTTTAAATACTTCCCCTAAGAAATGGGACACC
>JAQQZT010000005.1:14624893-14649745 GCA_030068275.1 Clarias platycephalus | reverse complement strand
TGTGATATATATCGTTATCGAGGTAGAAAATTGCTTCTACCGTGATAGAAGATTTTGGTTATATCGCCCACCCCTATCCGGAGGGATTTTTTTTTTGATGCCGCAAATATTTTTTTCTTTTCAGCTCTTAGGCCACCAAAACCTCCTCCATTCACCCAGGCCTTCTCCAGTATAGTACAACTACTCTGCTGTGATGTGTTTGTCCATGTCCTGAGGAGAGTGCTGCAAAGGGTACCTGAGGTGTGTTCTGCTATGTGGACCGAAGCGATGATCCAAAAGGTATGCTGATGCTCACTGTGGTCATCTTAATCTCCTATTAGGAAAAGCTTGTTGTTGGTTAACTAGTACGGTTGTTTCTGTGTTGCATGTTTATTTTTTTTGGATTTTATAACCGTGCATGATTAGTAAACACACTGTGTGTGTGTTTGCGTTCGTGCGTGCGTGCGTGCGTGTGTGCGTGCGTGCGTGCGTGCGTGCGTGTGTGCGTGCGTGTGTGCGTGCGTGTGTGTGTGTGTGTGTGCGTGCGTATTTGTTTGTGTACTTCCTCCAGGCATTGCATCTTATAGGCCAGGCTTTGCTAGAAGAAAAAAATCAGTTGGAAACCTGTAGTGTTGAAGACGTGACATTTGACTTCAGCCACAAAGCTCGAAGTACGTGTGTCTGTCACTGGTGTTGGGGAAGGGTTAGGGAGAAATGGTGGGTCGATAGCATCTTTAACGCACTACATACTTTCAACTCTCCTGCATTTCCTTCTAGAAGTTGGCTCGGACCGTGGGAAATCATTGTTTCATTTTCTGTCGAAAATGAAGTCACATCCTTCTCTTGAAGCTCACAACGACATGATAAATTGGACACTGCAGGTACAACCTGGTTGTTCACATTCTTACGTATAACCTGGAGATTTACTAATCATGTAACTATACTGATTATTTTTGTTATTTGCTTATCGTCTCTTTTTGTCTTTAGATGTTTGAGATTGTGAAGTGCCTTCGCGAGAAATCCGTCCCCTCCGCTTCATGTGCATCAGATCAGACCAAGGCGGAGGAGGTAATGGCATCGTAATACACTTATTGCAAGACATTACGTTTCATTATCTGACATATTGAGTGATTTGATATTGGTCAATCACGTGAGTCATTTGTTAAATTTATGTTTAGGGTGAACTCTTGGGTGAAATCTCAATCACATTGCTTTACAAAAACCTCACAATCACCACTTGGTTAACAGAAATTTAAATAGCACAAGTTGGCATTGCTCAGTCATGTTTAATGAATGCTTCTAAAAGGAGCAGCTCTGGCTGATGTAACAACTGAGGAATACAGCTTAGCATAGCTGATGCATATTGTTTGGCTCTTGAAAGCATGATTTGATATGCCTTGATGTGTTTTTCCAGAATATTCATGACAAAGAAAAAGCAGAACGGAAAAGAAAGGCTGAGGCCGCAAAGCTTCACAGACAGAAAATCATGGCTCAGATGTCTGCCATGCAGAAGAACTTTATTGAAACTCACAAGATGCTGTATGACAATGTGCCTGAAAGTGGAAGTCAGTGCGAGTCAGTGGTCTCAACAGAGAGGTAAGAAGTTTACTCAAGAAGACCAGGAAAAAGCTCTGATACTCATTTCATTTCTGCACTTGGTAGATTAGATAAAAAGCATAAAAAGCAGTAGTTTGAAAAAAAACAAAAACAGGTTTAGTTTAATGTGTCTATTTTTACAGCACTGTAATGGAGCTGGAGAGTCGTGTGGCTGTGGGGCCTAAGCAGGGAGTATGTCCTAATGACTGGGAAACTCTCACCTGTATCCTGTGTCAAGAGGAACAGGAGGTGCAGGCCCATGCACCAGCCATGGTGCTTACAGCCTGTGTTCAGAGATCTACAGTTCTCACCCAGTGCAGGGGCAAAAACCTCTCCCCAAATGGTCAGTGATGCCTTTTACACATGCATTACCTTTCAGTTTTAGGTTGGTTTTTTAAATGTGTGACCTTTTTTGTTATTATGTTTGGACAGAAACCTCCTACCCCTTGTTCATGCCCCCTGACCTAGCTGTGGGCATACATACTGGGAGCTGCGGGCATGTCATGCATGCCACCTGTTGGCAAAAGTGAGTTCATGCTCAAAAATCACCTTACCTTTGCGAAGTGTTTGTTTGTTAAACTAATAAAGCCCTATGCCTTTTTCCTTTACTTTCTGCATCATTGTGCAGGTATTTTGAGGCAGTCCAAAACACCACTAGGAACCGGCTGCATGCTGAACTGATTATAGACCTGGAGAATGGAGAGTACATGTGCCCGCTCTGCAAGTCCCTCTGTAACACAGTGGTGCCCCTTGTTCCCATGGAGCCCAGCAAACTTAACTAGTATGACACCTGATAACTCTGTGTGCTACACTAAGGGCATTTTTACACTTGTGCTTTCTTTTTCAAGTGTTGTTGCAGCAAGTGTGAAAACTGTCACAAAAAAAGCTGAAGCATTTTCTGGATATGAGCAAGTAGCCTAAACTGGGATATCATTTAAATAGATAATATAATAATAATAAGGATTAAATAGATGTAATATTTAATACTTTGCTAAATTTACAATGTGCACAGAGACAGTGGTGTATGAACCAGGCAAATGATTACTTAGAATGAATTCTTTGTCAGGTTGCTGATATGGAATATTCAGATTAAGTGTGAAAATCTAGCTAATACGAAGTGTCATCACTGTCTCTGACTCTGCATTCTGAATCATCTTCTTGTTGTCTAGTGAGAGTGCTGAGATGATTGGTCAGTTCCTCACTCTTCCTCGTTGGATACAAATAGTGCTTGCTCGGATCAAGGGACTTGGCGTCCTTAAAGAAGCTGGTGAGAAGCTTCTCATGTTTTAGAGTAATAACCATCACTGTACTCTATTTCATTTAAGTCTTATTTAATGGTGCTTGTGTGTATTTAGAAAACACCACTGAGGAAGGAAGAGAGGAAGCCGCGATGTTGGAGGACACACAGACTGACTTCAGGTCAATCCTCAGTTTTGGAGTTCAGTCACCGTGAGTCTCACTAAGCTCTCTTATGAGTAGACAGTTTATATATACAACATATGCAATATGCAGTATGAAGCAACTTTCATAACGTAAGAGTTTTTCTGTCACTGTTAGGCCTAAATATTCAAGCAGTATCATGGAAATGCTGGTAGTGTGTGCCACTACAGTGCACAGGGTAGGTCTGCAGACGGCACCCAATGAGCTGTGCCCTCATGTGCCTGTCATGACCTGGAACACTTGTGCCTACACCATCCAGGCTACAGGTGAGAGAATTTTCACATTCTCTCTCTCTCTCTCTCTCTCTCTCTCTCTCTCTCTCTGTCTTTCCTTGTCCTCTGTAGGCAGTGCAGTTTGTCATTCTATGTATTTTGTGTACTTTCATGTAGAAAACATGCTACAGGAGGAGGGAAAAGCTCTGTTCGGATCTCTGCAGAACAGACAGGTTGGTTTCTGGCATGTCTGTTGTTATGGGTGTAGGCTGGGTGTAGGTTCTGTTTTATATGACTGAAAGTGATATCTGTGTTACAGTTGGCTGGTCTCAAAGCACTGGTACAGTTCTCAGCTATTCAGCGAATGAAGAGCTCTAAAAGTGTAATACAGAAGCATTTTACGGAAATGCTAGCAGGTAAACCCGAATGTTCACGCTGTATATGTGTGACAGAGAAATAAAAGAAATGTTTTAATTTTGAATGGTTTTAAACAATACTAAACTTTGTTGCCATTTTCTCTCTCTCTCTGTCTCAGTATTGTTACCAGTGTCTAATGCAGAAAGCACACCCACAATATTAGAAGTTGATTTCTTTCATCTCTTGGTAAGAGATGGATAGAACGTTTATTTGAACGTTGTGAATATAATGAAATACACAGTGTAGTGGAAACTATTTTAAATTGCGTTTAGGTTAATCATAGGCGGATTATTGTTTGTTACTTTATTTAGTCCTTTAAAAAAAGTTGTAATTCCACAGGTGGGGTTAGTTCTGTCTATACCCGTATTATACCAAGAGGAGACTGTTGACCTGCACCCTTCAGCAATCAGTACAGCTTATAATCAACTGCATCTAGTGCACCTTGCCACCATGGCCCACATAGTGCAGATCCTACTGTCATCACCGGGTAAAAAAATAAATAAATACACATACTCATACAATTGACTAATTTTCCCGTGGTTTATTCTTGTGGAGATAATCATAAGCCAGTGTTAATAGTGCTAATAGGTGTTGCATAATCTTTAGGAGTGTTTTTTTGTGTATATTTAACCAGATTCGAATGGCGGAGCAGTAGGAGGTGGTGATGCAGAGGAGGTCAAGGCAGCAGCAGCTCTGTATTCTACTGTATTACAACATACTGACGGGTGAGGCTGTCGAGTAATCACATGAGCTGGCCGTCGAGAACATTTTCACACAGTTGATTACTCATGCTTGTTTTTTCCTCTTCTTCTACCTCCTCTCTCATCCTCTCACTTCTCTTAGGTTAAAATCTGGTGTATCTGCTTCCATGACTGTAGACACAGTAAAAAGGGGTGTTTTACCCTTTCTTCGCTGTGCTGCACTTTTCTTTCATTGCCTCACTGGAGTGCCTGTTCCAGAAGAGCTGTCAAATACTGCAGGTGAATCAAAGAGTCATTGAATACCTATGAACACTTGATGAAAAAAATCGTCTCTTCATAGATTTCTCTTCCTCTTATTTCACAGTGTCCAGTGAGAGTCAGTTGTCCCTTCTGTGTAGTTACCTCGCTTTACCCTGCAACCTGTTTCAGCTCTTCCAGGACCATCAGGACACTGCAGCATCCCTAATACAGAGGTATGACACTCCAGTAAATTGCATTTTTTCCCCCCCATGGACCTGTACACAGCAGCATGGCATCCATGCTTTTTTTCTATTCATGTGTCTATATTTTAGGTGGTGTGGGAATAAAGGTATATCAAAAGCCCTTAAGGGAGAAATGCAAATCATCAGGTTAGCGCACGATCACCTTTTTTAATCCTACGCTGTTTTTTTCTTGAACCCTGGAACTTTGTATAACTGTTGTTTAACGAAACTAATGCAGGTATCCACGGAGGAGAAACAGGTTGATAGATCTTCCAGAGGACTACAGCGTGCTGCTTAATCAGGCCAGTCATTTTAAGTAAGTGCATTGTTTAAAAATTTTTTTTCCTGCCTGATAACTTGTTATACGTGCACTAGTGATGTGCGGGTCGGGTATTTTTCCAACCCGCGGGTCCCGCTTTTATGAAATTATTTGGCCCGCCCCGCACCGCTGTATCTATTTTTACAACCCGCCCCGCCCCGCGACCATTAAATGATTTAAATTCCCGACCTTAGTTTCTCCCGCACCTCGTCTTCCATCTTCACTTTTATTTCTTTATTTTTGTTGTGACTGGCAGCGGGAATTGCGCGCAACATACATGGATTTTTTAAATTAAATTTTGTTTTTAATGACCCGCCCCAACCCGCCCCACAAATAAAGCGACAATTTCTTAACCCGACCCGCGGGGTCCGCGGGTTACGAGACAACCCGCGCATCACTAACGTGCACCATATTAGCTAATTCCAAACATGCCATCTATATGTACTGTATATAGACTGGTGTCAAATTAATGGAAAAGCTGGTAGCTCTGTTATGCTGTGACTTTTTGTTGGTGTGGATTAGGTCCACTTTGCATTAAGGCTAATACCATACAATGGCATTTTATGCATGTTTTCCCTTTTTCGTTGGCACCTATCAGTACATATATTCACATCAGACATCAAAATAAAGAAACTTTATTTAAAGTCTTAGCATTGGCTACCGGTACCAGATGACCTGGTTTTGAGTACCTTAGAAACTGCTGATCTCCTAGGATTTTCATACGCAATATTCTTTAGCGTTTACACAGAATTGTGTAATAAAGCAACAATACAATAGCTCTGTGGGTGAAAATGCCTTGTTGATGAGGGAGCTCAGAGGAAGACAGCCAGATAGGTTTAAGTTAAAAGGAAGGACTGAGAAATTGTGGCGAGCAGAAAAGAAGCACACAAAACCTTGGGGTGGATGGGCTACAACAGCAGGAGACCACACCAGGATCAGCTCCTGTCAAGCCAAGACTGTGGCACCAAGAACAGAAATCTGATGGTGGGCAAAGGCTCATAGGGAAAGACTATGACAAAGGAAGACTGCGTCCATGCTAGCCTTAGATTCTTGTTCTTGGCTGACAGGAGTGGAACCTGATGCAGTCTGTTGTCCTCAATGTTTAATCTTGTGTGCATGATGAGATGCTTTTCAGTTTACCACAGTTACAAAGAATGATTACGAGAATGAGTCACTATATTGTTCCTGGTGGTTTAAGCCAATCTGGTCATTTTCCTCTGAGCTCTCGTAACAACAGGGTGTTTCAATCCACAGAACTGAATCATTCATTCAGTCATTCATTGTTCAATCATTGTTTTATTTTTCTCACCCCATTCTGTGTAAACTCTAGAAAATCACAGGAGATCAGTATTCTTTGAAATAGAAATGACCCAATCTAAGTTAAGCAACAGATATCACATTTTTTTCCTATGTTCTGATGTTGACATCTTACTTTGCAATGTGATTTGAAATTTCCTTTGTCATTTTAAATATGCATGTCAATTTCTTCCTAAATAAAATTCATCTCATTGTCAGGAATTAGTACAGCTTAACTAAGCACACCATCACAACTGCCTGTTTGCTTATTTGGGTGAAAAGTTTTTCTTATTTACTTAGAATGAATTCTGCAGCCATATTCATGTGTCTTCATCATTCTCAGGTGTCCAAACTCATCGGATGATGAGCGGAAGCATCCGACGCTTTGTCTATTCTGTGGGGTCATGCTGTGCTCTCAGAGCCCGTGCTGTCAGGTGCAGCTGGATGGTGAAGACGTGGGAGCTTGCACAGCCCACGCTACCTCTTGTGGAGCCGGAGTAGGCATGTTCCTCAGGTCAGGACATATTGACGATAGCTTGTGATGCATTTCTCTGGACATTATGGCTTGTATTTACATAACGGTAACATACTAGAAATGTTTCTTCACAAACCATTTTTGTTGTGCACTAACGAGGAGGATTTCTTATTCAGTGTCTATAAATGCGTCAATATTCTGGAATTACAGATTAAGGTTTTCTTTAAAAAAAAAAAAGAGGCAGAAAAAAAAATGTGGTTTCAATTCCAAACATTAGAAGATTAAATTGTTATTATAAATTTACTGATCATTAATTGAGGTATTATAGATAATGTTTGTGGGTATGAAAGGTTTAACCATGCTGATATTTTAATGAACAGGGTGAGAGAGTGTGAGATTGTGCTAATGGCCAGCAGGACACGTGGAAGCACATATCCAGCTCCTTACCTTGATGAATATGGGGAGACAGATCCTCAGCTGAGGTTCAAATAATTCTTTTTATTTAAATCGCTGTGTATCAACCTTATTTTATGAGATATTGAAAAGGTAATTGAATGTTGACGTAATTTGCTTGTCTGTCATGCCAGTCGTGGGAATCCGCTGCATCTGTGCCCCGAACGCTACAGGAAGCTGCACCAGCTGTGGCAGCAACACTGCATCCTCGAGGAGATTGCTCGCAGTCTGGAGGTGCTCAACGTTATGTTTGCTTTTGAGTGGCAGATGCTCTGAGCTCAAGAGGAGAACATTCTCTTTCAATCTTTCAAATGACCTTTTGCGTTTGCCTAGTAATGTTTCCTCTTTCAGCGTTTAAAATAAAGGTATCTGGACAGAAAATGGCAGCAGCACAGGATAATCAGAAGGGCTGTTCTCTTTTTAATTTCAGTTTCAATTAATTTCTGCTTTGCATTCAGAAGCTTATTACTGTGAAGTGGGGGGAAAAGGCACATAATGTTTGTTTCTTGTACAGTTTGAGCTGTCTCCGCGATTAGGAGATCAAGTCGTTTCAGTTGTTTACGAGTGACAAGAGTCGACACAAAGTTTTCTATTGTCTTACTCTGTATGCACTTTTTTTTTTTTTTTTGCAGAAAATACTTTGTGTTGGTTTGTGTAATTGCTCACCTAGTAGTCATCCTCTTCAGCTTTAGACCTGTTACCTTCTTTCTGTACTCTGAAAATCAGTGTCACTAAGCATATAGTACATGTACACATAGGGACATTTGGCCATCTATTTTGCCAATTTAATTGTTTACCTCTGGCACAGTGTAAGCTATGTTTTTTCCACATACACTATAACACAAATATGTATATAAAACATGAATTAAATGAAATTCTATTTTACTATATAAAAAAACATCAGGCAAGTTAATCAAATGAAAATCAGATATACTCAAACTCTTCCAACTTGATACTCATGAGCCCAAAAAAGCAAATGCAGATAATGTATTCTTGCTTCATATAGTATTTATGAATTTAGTTACGTATATACCGTTGAATAAGTGATCTTCAGATTCATGGTTGTGTTAACCTCTTTCACGACTTATCATATTTTCACATCAGTTATTTCAGAAGGTTTAAAGCTCAAATTATAGGTGGTTTAATTTTGCAGTTGCTTGTTTGCATTGCCTGACAGTGCTGACAGTCATTTTCTGGATAAATAAAATACTCTTATAATAAAACTATTCTCTTGTGATTAATCATGGGACTGATTATGGGATAAAAATATTAATTTTTTACAAGTCAATATACAAGTCTGCTGCTTCAGTGTTTTTAAATAGTTTTGTCAGATGTTATTATGAGATATTGAAGTATAATTACAAGCATTTCATAAATGTCAAAGGTTTTTACTCACAATTATATTAAGGTTATGCAAAAAGTCAATATTTGCAATATTTGACCCTTCTTTTTAATGACGTTTTTCTGCAGGCATACTGTCAATCAACGTCTAGGGCACATCCTGATTGATGTCAGCCCATCCTTGCATAATCAATGCTTGGAGTTTGTCATAATTAGTTTTTGTTTGTCCACAAGCCTCTTAAGGATTCACCACAAGTTCTCAATGCGATAAAGGTCTGAGGAATGTACTGGCCATGAACCCAAAATGTTAATATTTTGTTCCCCCAGACACTTAGTTATCACATTTTTTTCTTGTGGCAAAGTGCTCCATCATGCTGGAAAAGGCATTGTTAATCACCAAACTGTGATCCCCTGCCTGAGAAGCAACTCCACACATGAATGGTCTCAGGATGTTTCACTGTTGGCATGACACAGGACTGATGGTGGCTCTCACCTTTTCTTTTTCAGAAAAGCTTTTTTTCCGGGTGCCCCAAACAATCGGAAAGGGGATTCATCAGAGAATTGACTTAACCCCAGTTCTTTGCAGTCTAATTCATGTACCTATTGCAGAATATCAGTCTGTCCCTGATGTTTTTCCCCGGAAAGAAGTGGCTTTTTTGCTGCCATTCTTGACTATAGTCCATACTGCAAATGTCTTCGCCAAACTGTGTGTGCAGATGCACTGGTGGTGCCACGATGCCACAGCTGAATCAATTTTAGGAGATGGCACTGGCGCTTGCTGGACTTTCTTGGGCACGCTGAAGTCTTCTTCACAACAATTGAACCCCTCTCCTTGAAGTTCTTAATGATCTACAGTGGTAGATAAATGGTTGATTTCAGTGCAATCTTGGTAGCAGCAATATCCTTGCCTGTGAATCCATTTTTGTGCAAAACAATGATGACTGCACGTGATTAACTGAGGAAGAACAATGGTTTCAAGCACCACCCACCTTTTAATGCTTCCAGTCTGTTAATCTAACTCAATCAGCATCTCATCCAAGCTTATGGATTACACTTTCCAATGATATTTTATTGGAAACCAATTAGGTTAAGTGCCCCACAGGTTAAAACACATTTTTAAATGTATTATTAAAACCTTACAAGTAATAGTGTATTTTTTATGCTGTGTTTTTCAATTAACCTTTGGTGTTAAAAACAGGCTGTGTAGGTAAAGGCACAGGTTTGAAATGAAATACAATTAATTCTGCTGTTATAATTAAAAAGTTATTTTGAATTCATACAGTACTGACATGGTGCTTCTGTGAAAGCAGCATATATAATTTGAAGTTTCAATAGGAATAGGAATCACTGGGGACCACTAAATACAATATTTTTGTTACATAATCCATATTGTATATAATATAAATACGAGACCCAGGTGCCAATTTGTTTTGGATTGCAATTCAGTAAGTATCACGATTTTATAAATGTCCTAATTCGATATTATTTTTAAAAACCTGGTTATAGTTCTAAACAAACTTAGAAAATAATTCGCTCCAACCCCACAGGATGCTGAGGTGCCTGCTGATGTGTGCGCAGTTTAAAGAGCACCACCTGTAGGAGTGTAGAGGAACTGTAACATTTTACCTCCTCAAATGCGAACAAATTGATTTTGGAGTAAGCGTGGCGATACATGGCTTGATACATGATACATCACTGTAAATAGTTCCCCCCAACACACCCCCTCCATCTTAAGCTGACGATACACTACACACCGCTCACAATCCTAAAATAGTCTTAAAAAACTCTTAACCGACTGACTTCACAATAAGAGTGAAGTGTGGTCACAGTGAATTTAAGACTTTATGTAGCATTGAGTGACGAGTTTCTTTGTACTTATTTTGTTTCCCATTAGATGTATTAAAGTGAGTCTTGGTCAATATGTTACGTATAGTTCTTCCTAAGACTTGTATAGGATTGAATAACCTACTGTAAGCTGTAGATGTGGTTAACTGTCCTCAGGCGTTTGCTTTGGAGGAACGTTATCAGGGCCATAGTGTGCTGTGGTTGGCCTGTTTACATTGGGATCCCCATTTTCAACCTCGATCTGATTGCCTTTGCCCAGGTTTTTGACGATGTTGAAGCTATAGCGTGCGGTCTCCGCAAAGCTGTTCTCCAAAAGCCATCCTTCAGATTCAGACTCGGGGTCTCCTTGAAGCAGTACGTTCTCCAAGGCTGTTTGCAAGTACCGGACACCAGTGAGCACCGAGATCTGTCATTATAAAGAGAAAATTTGGAAAATCATGCATATTTAGTTTTATAGTTTAGTTGGGTTATGAACCAAACTAAAAGTGGGTGAGGAAAATCATACATGCTAAAGGTATTATAGCTTCATATGCTACTGTAGTTGTGTCATAAAATGGAGTCTTCACATGAGACTGAGATGGGCTACTGAGTGTTGGTGGCTTAGTACAGATCAGTGGTGTCTAATCTTCTCCAGAAAGGGCCTATGTGTGTTTGTGCAGGTTTTCATTCAAACCATGCAGAAGTTATACAAGATAGTCTATTGAAAGCCAAGAAGACTAAACAAGTGGAATTACTGTATGTGTGGCTTCTGTTTGGTTGGAATAAAAAGCTTTAAATACAGGTCTGTAAAGCAAGTTTTAGTTTTTAAAGAGAGATATTAAATGGTTGCCTTTAGCAAAAGCATGATATTATTCGAAATGAGTAAATGCCAACCTCGAAGAGCCAGATAAGAAGCACAATAAGGCCGACTGAGTGCATTATGTAAGTGAAATATTCCACCAAAGCCTGGTGACAGCCTTTACTCCATAGGTTTAACTCTTCTGTCTGGTAGTCATAGTTAAAATGGGCTGTGTTGTTGGTGATTTGATACTGAATGCATGGCCGAGGTGAGTTGATGTTACAGCAGCTGAATGGTACTCCATCAACCAGATACTTTCCTTCCACATTACTTCGTAAACGACTGCAAAAAATAAATAATCACACAGCCAATTAATGTCAAATAACTCCGACTCTGAGCACTCTTAGATTTAATTTCAGTCCTTACTTACTCCACAACTTCCTGCTTGGACATGTCCAGATAGCGGTTGCTGATCCATTGAATCTGGAACCAGTCCCGGTGGCCTACATTTCCGCAACACTGGAACTGGATCTGCAGGAGGTCAACTGTGCTTTTAAGAAAGCACCGACCCGGTATGTCCGTATCTTTATAGTAGCGTATAGCATTTTGTAGGCCCAGTGCTAGAGATTCCTTCAGTTTGCCATGCATGGTGTAGCACATGAGTGCACCGACTAGCACACACAGGGTGAAGAAGAATGTGCAAATTATATACGGGAGCATCAAAAGCTTCCAGCGCAGGAACTTGTTGGTGTCTACACAGTCATAGCAGATCTTTCCTCCAACGAAGTTTATCACACAAGTGATGAGCCCCACTGCAATCAGCATATCTGGTACAGAATGGACGTCCTGCTTAGCCATTAGCTCCTTCCTCTTGTTGATCTCCACTTTCAGGAAAAGGCCCAGACTGAACAGGATGAGACCTGTCACGACTGAGATCCAATTCAGCAACCAAAGCACCTGGGCAAGCCTGTCTCTCTGGGTTTTGCTGAATCTTATGCGTAGTACAGCCATAATATATCGTTTCCTCTGGCTTCAGTATTCAGATGAAACAGTTGAATTTAAAAGAAGTTGTTCTTGTTGAGAAATAGATTACCAGAAAATGTTGGCATTGTTGGAACCAAAATACCAAAATGCCCATCAATGTGGCATTTTTTTCAAATCAAGGCATTTTCAACTTGGATTTGTTGACTACTCATTGGTGAGAAATAAATCAATGAAGGCTAGATGCAAGCAGTCCGTAATTATGTGCATTGCAAGTTTTATATGGCCTTTTGTGAATACATGAGTATCTCTTTGGGCAGCCGAGCTTGTTCTTATTTCTCCACGTGACTTGAAAGATGCTCACATGCTTACAAACAGACAAATCAACAAAGAATTCAAGTTAGTTTACATCCCATTTTTTTCCTGTTTAAAGTGTTTTTCTTTTCAGCTTTTATATACAGTATTTCAAACAAATTTCTAAAAATCATTCATCACCTTGATAAAGACCGGAAATAGATTTAAATGTACTATTGCATTACAAACTGTAATCAATAACAATTCTGATATAAAATCCACCAACCTTCAGCAGAGCAGATCAAACGAATCTCACTTTCACTGACTCGCATGCACACACTCTCTCACACACTCACCCTCCCCCTGCGTTTGGCCAGACATTCTAAATGAAAATGATCCTTAGAGAATTAGTGGTAGCAGTAAACACCTTAATACTCACCCACACATGTCTGCTTCACTCTTGCTTAATTTTTGGTAACACCCTGCAGTACATTCACGCTGATTCTCTACTCTTCATTAGATATTCTCAGTTTCATTGTAAGCACTGATGTTTACACTGATTGAACACTGATATGTCTGTCAAGAGATATTGTTTCCAGGCTTTATAATCTCCTGTAATCACTAATCAGCCCAGTTGGATTTGGCAGAGTACCTTCTGTCACCAACACAAATCTCACACTGCACACTATGGTGAATGCAAGCCATAGGAATAGTATTAGTAAGAGTCAGAATTTCCCAATGCACTGATATTGTCTTCCATATAATAACATTGTTTATATCATGGTGAGCAGCATGTGATGTAGTTTTTGTGTGCCCTGCGATACAGTAGATTGGCACTCTGTTCATGGTGTACCTTGCCTTGTGCCCTGAGTCCCCTAGGATAGGCTTCAGACACCCATGACTCTGTGTAGGATAAGCAGGATAGAGAAGGAGTGAGAATTATTGCATGGTGCATATAACTATTTCTAAGCCTAATTTAGATAATTTTCATAACATGAGTTTAATTCATTTTATAGTATTGAATTGAAAGTATAGTACATTGTATGAGTTTATTGTTGTTTAAATGGTATTGATTTATGCACAACTCTCATAAGATCTTAGCATCTCAGTGGGGTTGAGGTCTGGACTTTGACTTGACCATTCCAATACATTGACTTTTTTCCTTCTTTACTAGTTCTAATATGATGATATACATGGGATCATGTTTCATGACCCAATTTGGATCCAGCTTAAGCTGATGAAAGTCTAACTTTTGTCTTAAGAATTAAAGATGAAGTTCATCTATGTCTCAGTGACTACATCTTTCCCATTACCGGTGGCTGAATATCCCAAAATCAAGCCAAAATCATCATCCCTTTACAAACATGCATAATAGTTGGTATGAGGTGTTTGTGGTGATATAGGGTTGGTTTGGTAAGTCACATGATGTAACTTTTGGCTTTGCTTTTTCTTTATATCTATGAAAATGAGTCTGACCTTGGACTGACTTTGCATTTCTTTAGGGCTCCACTTTTGTAAATAATTCTTCTCACTGAATTTCAAATGTTTAAAAACGTCATTCTGATGAACAACAAAGATGTTGAGAATTGATTGATATGCTTTATTATTGTAAGATATAGACATGCACCTGAGTGCTCCAGAATAGTAAACTGCTAAAGGTTCTGCTTTTATAAAGGTTGTCAGACTTCTTATTGATAAAAAGGTTAATCATTTTAGCCATTTCATGACTAACACCTGCCTGTTAATTACTCTCTTAATCACTTTTAATATATATTATATATACAGTATATTATATGAAAATAAATATATGAATATGAAAATTATTTGAATAAATGGGAAATTATACTCCATAATAGTTAATAGTCAGCAAAATGTGTGTTAATTTTACAGCTGAAGTACAACTGAGATCCTGCATTCTGGCTTGCTTGATTTTAATGGTTGAACATATCTGGTTTGACTTACACCTGAACATTTATGGCCACTTAATACTGAAAAAAATTATACAATATATTTACCATATCATGCATCGCCATTCCAAAATCTAAATAATTAATACTAAACAATTCACTGTTTATATTTATTTATTAATTTATTTCTTTTTGTTTGTTTATTATTATTTAAAATTTAGATAATCATGTCATGTCATCTACATGTGATTTGCACATACTGGCTTTCCAGGTAACGTTTTTGTCAATTTGAGATTTTCACTACAGGGTGCAATGAGTGGTGATAGTGTTTTTATAAAAAAAATATATATATATATTTTAAATAAGGCTATTGTTTCCAGTCTTTACATTTTCTTTTTAAATAATTCTGCTGAATTTATGTATAGTATCACATATTTTTAATGGATCATCCATAAATTCTCAATGTGTAGTGTGAACTTAAAATATTATATAACCTGCTATATATTTATATATTCACTGGTCATATTTACATTATCAGTCAAAAGTTTGGACCCACCATCTACAGTAATTCCCTGGTCGTTCCTTATTTTTATTTATTCTACATTGTAAAACAATGCTGATCGCATCCAAAATATGCAACAATCTCTTTTGAACAGATGATATTGAGATGTATCTGCTACTTATGCTCTCTAAAGCCTTCATAAACAGCTCTAATCTGAAGTGTTGTTTGTTAATTGGTGATTTTTGACTCTGGTACCTCTAAATGAACTTAATAAGGTACCTTTTGGTCTTGCTTTCCTTCATGAGAGCCAGTTTCATCATGGTGCTTGATGGGTTTATATTATTGGATTACTCTGACGTAGACAGGATTGAGTCAGAGAAAATGCATGCAGAGCCCCAGTCAGCAGATTCAGACATGTCTCTTATCCAAGTGCAGCACTTTCACTTACAGGTGAGTACTAGATTTTTCAATACTATGAATGTTTAGCTCTCTGTGACATAGCACTATGGAGAGAGGTTTAATTAAACCAACATTTTAAATGTGCTTTATTAAATATGTTTTATTATACTATTTTTATTATTATATTATACTATATTTATTATAATATTATTACACTATTATAAATGTTAGCTAGTGGACTGTGACTTTATTATTAATCCAAGACAGTTTGATTTAATTGAAAATATCATCATTTGGGAAAAGACTGACATTAAAACAAAAGACCCTATTTCACCAGTATTAAAGAACATACAGTGAAATCTTCTGCATTACCAGCAGAATGCTCAATAAAGAAGTCCTCTGGAACAAAGCTTTAACTGGCAACAATGTGAGAGGCATCACTCATTGGCTCCACAGTCTCACCACTGAAGGCAAGAATAGACCTTATAGGATTATTCCTATTAGCTAATCATGTTTAGACATTACACGGTGTATGACAATGACAATCAGTGTTTCTGATGCCATGAATTTAAAGGACAATGTGATGCAGACAAGAGCCTTGCAAAATTCAACAGCTGGCTTCAGTGTTCCATAGAACTGACCAAGAAAGATTTGCTAACTGTCTGTGAGTAGAGCACCATAAAATGATGCATTATCTTTTTTTAAGAGATAGCTGCAGGTAAGAAATATACAGTTTAGGCGGTATGGAGTCGTCACTTGTCTCTCTGCTCCTAGGCTTTGGTAAGTGTCATGGAATGTGGATGGTTCTAGATCAGACATCCTTCATTAAATTAGGTCTACTGACACAGAAACTTAAAAACCTGCTCTTATTGGCTCGCTTGGGTAAGTCACACACTGGTCATTTCCAGTAAGTTCATTCTAGCATGTGGCAGTCTTTAAAATCGAATCCCTATTATTATCAAAAGAACTGCTTTCAATGTATATCCTGTTTAAAAATGCAAACAAGGAAGCAGACGCTGTTTATCGTTTTAAGTTTTTCTGCTCCCTTTTTCTTGTCCTGTCTCAGAACACACACGTTTGATGTGTCAAATTAATGCAAAAGCTATGGCACAAAGTGGATGCTGGAATCTTAATCTGCACACACTGAGACAACACATCCTGTTGGCAAGACTGGTACAGTGGTGGAGCTTTAGTGGACTTCTGCCACATTACCCAGGTATTGCTTTACATAACACTTGACCAAGAGAAACATTAATAATGATTGAATTAATGATCCAGTTTAATTAAAGGGAATAAAGCAACATTTTAAATGTGTTTTATTAAATATGTTTTATATGTTTTATCATACTATTTTTATTATACTATTATTACTATTATATTATACTATATTTATTATAATATTATTACGCTTAATTTCTTTTTGACATTTCAGTAAGCCGGGAGAAGCAAAGCAGTCATACAAATCATTAAAACTCATACTCATACCCAACATGCTTCTTGAATTTAAAAAGTTAACGATCATATCTCAATGTTTATGAATGAAATGTGACTTCGTGTCATACACCAACACAACACAATGTTACTGTTATTATTATTATTTGTTACATCATGGAAAAACACACACAATTTTTTTTTTTTTTATGTTGGTTTATTCCCTTTAATTAAACTGGATCAAATATGCATTTGTGACCATAGAGGTTGTGTGTTTTAAGGACTGCATACAACATTTTCAATACACATGCATGTGACTTTTCACATATCTCAGATAACTTTCCACAGCTGTTTGCAGGGCTGGCATTTTATCTAATGATCTTCTGATGACTAGCCTGCAACTTTAAACCACTGAGCCAGTGTTTTTTTAAATTTTTTATAGGAAACCAAAAAATTTTTTCACACACGACAATACGGAAATGCACAATGAATACAGCATCTAAAAAAGACACAAACACTTTTAGTTATGCTTATAATTAAATATTGTATTTTTTTTTTTTAGATGTTAATGAGTTAAAGCAGATCTCTCAGATGTGGCAGGAGATGAACCAGCACCATAAGAATCTGGAGCTGCGGTAATTCACATTAACACACAGTCAAGTGCACTAGCACAGGATTTTTCCTTACCAACCTCCTATTTTCTTTGCATTCTGTGTTACACAACTGTTTTTGACATTTTCACCCCTTTAGCAGAAAATCTGGCACAGTTTCTGCACAGATAAAAAAAATGTGTTTTCTCTCCTTAGATGTGATATTGAGGATAGACATAGAGGGAGCTCCGTTATACAGGGTATGGTGGCTTATCTGCAGAAACAATATGGGCCACTATGGGTTTCAGAAGACTGTACCTACCAGACATATCCTCCACCTTCACTACAATCTCTACTAAAGCTTGTACTGGTCCCCTATACAGACACCATATCTGCCCTGGGCATTGTATCCTTCTTCTGGTTCTCTAGTGTGTATAAAATGATAATACAGTCAGATTGCTGCCTCACTGCTTGAGGGTTTCTGGTTTTATCTTGAGCTTGGGTTACTGCCTACAGCATGTAAGGTTTCACATATTCTCTACATCTGGGTTCTGTAGGTGTGCCTGTAGGGGTAAATTGTTTTTTGGTGTGAATTAGTGTACTGTATGAACGTGTGCTGTAAACTGTCAGTTCCATCCTTGGTGTGTTTACCCAGTTTTCCTGCAATAAGCTCCAATTTAACTGAAAACCCGATAAAGTAGTTACTGAAGACAACTAAAAAGGTTTGGATTGCCTTACTGTAGATATCTTAATACATGTTATTTTGGGATGGCACTCTTTAACTCTTTATCTCCAGATATTGTATTTTATTCTTGATGTGTCTGACATTCAGTGTAAACGAGGCCTCCCGGAGTCTTTCTGTCAGACCTTCAGCATTCCAGCCAATGTCTTCCAACAGATCTATGGATTGTGGCTTCTTGACCATGGCTTTATATTTGTATGTCATACAGTATTTTACCATTTCACTTACTATAAAATTCTAAAGATATCATTTGTAGACTTTTGTTACAGTTACGTTTCTGTAAAACAAATACCCTTTTTAAATAGATTTTACCTGGAAAGCTTTTATGCTCAGAGACCAGTTCAGGATGGTTATCATGTCACAGTTATGCTGTATTAAGGATGTTGCTGAGACACGGGCAAAAGCGTTCAGCACAGAAGCACCTTTACTACTCCAGGCCTGCTATTGAGACTATTCAGGATGCTGGACTCTTACAGAACAAGTATATGAAAAATAATCTTATTGACTACCATATAAGCAGGATTTAAACCATTTACCACATGTCCCTCATTACATCTTATATTCCCTATATATTATGATTCCATTAAGAGTTCATTTTGACATCATACTGAGATTTCATTTGGACATCATGTTGTTTCAGCCATGTTGCTGAGGCTCAAATTCTGCTCAGATGGTGCCAACCAGGAAATCACTACATACTTGAACATTTCATCAGTGACTGTGAAAACCTCAATCCCTGCGGAGAAATACTGGCCAGTGTATGTAATATATTACAGTAAGATAAGTACTTTTCCACATTGATTATGCAGAGCTCAAAAGGAGCCTACTGTATACTATATGTAAACTAACTAATTTATTCAGACAATTACTTGAAAACCATAAGGGTCTACAAATCAAATTCATACCAATATATTAAATGCATGACATTTCAACTATTTATTTATATTGTAGGATATTCCATGTCTCAAATTATCTAAAAGACCAAATTCAAGTAAACCTAACAGAATGAAGCAGAGAAATCTTGGTGATGTGGTGGCAGGAAATAAGTTTGTTGTAAAAGGTGAAAATACTTTTTTTTTTTTAATTCACTGAATATTAGAGATTTTATTATTGTGACACCAAACTTACTTTGTCCAAAAAAAAAAAAAAAAGTAAATTAAATATAAATATTTTATCCAAGAATTGTTTAGTAATGTAAATATGGCTATTAAAATGTTTAAAATTATATTCTCATATTTTCAGGACATGGTCCCAGTCCGTTATCTGCACTGCTCTACCAGTGTCTGTTTAATGGCTCTCTGACTTCTGCAGATTTTCTCAGACTATTTAGAGAAACTGTGATGGAGATGAACTCATCCACAAAAATCGCAAGGTACTCTATATAAAAGTAGATTAGTAGAGTAGAATAACGTAGAAAAAATATGATGACATAATAATGTAGGAATTACTTATTAATATTTATGCTGTTTATGCCCATTTAGGATGATGGTGGTGCAGCCGAAGTATGTGGAGAAAACAGGATTAATACTCAGTCACTTGACACCTCTTGCCAGAAGGAGCCGGCAGAGCTGGAGTTGTTCCACAGTGACAGAATGGCACACTATGCCCATGTATATCCAATATCCCACACTACTGTACTAAACAATATGTCAAAGTCTTACGCCATATAAAGTAACTACGAAAACAGACTCTATTGTATATAATCTATAACTAAATAGTATGTGCTTCCATAAAAAGCTTATAATATCATTTTTGGGAACTACCTGCGATTTTAGCAGCCTTATCATCTTCATTCCCGTTCATTCCCCTTTGTTATTTGTGTTTAGGAGGTTCATGTGTCTCCAGCAGATGTATCCACATTTCCACAAAGCATAGAGTCAGTATGTTCCTTCAGTTGTTCCCCCTCTCCTCCAGCTGCTGAGAGAAGACAAGAAGAGACCAGTGACAAACAACGTGACTTGCTTTACAGTTGCATGCCAGATAAAGCTGTTACCCAATATTGTTCAGATTGTACTCTGTCTGTAAGGGATGCCCCAGAGGCGATGCTTGTGAAAAGCTCAAGCAGAGAAAGTGTAGAAGATCTGTTCATCTCTGAAGGTGAGTCAAGCTTGGATTGTTCGTTTTTTCCTTAACTTTGTGATACATATTTTTTATAGTTAATGTTTCTAATGTAGATGACGGTGTTGATAATATTTTGACTGGTGCAATATCAGAAAATCTTGTAGATCCAGCTGAGAGTCACATGGTGGATGTCACACAAACAGAGAACAGGTATTTTAAACATTTGAAAGATCTCTCGTCATACCCCTTAAATGTTTACACAACCTTGATATGTTGTAATTTGCATTAAATCACAAATGGAATCATTATGGAAATTCACATCGTACAAACTTAACCCCTTAAACTTTTATGTTAATATTTGGTTATTAATCTTAAAGCATAACTCTTGAGTGGCGCAACAGAAGAGAGTTCATGCGGTCACTGCACAAATACTGTAGCAAAGGTGTGTAGTTACACGTACCTAGACATTATGCATTTATTCAATCAGTTAATAATTTCGTCAGGGGCACAATGCGTGAAACAACATGCAGCTAAAAGTCAGAAGCTTCAATTACATCAAACATAAAAAAGGGAAGAAATGTAATCTCAGTGACTTTGACCATGGCATGGTTGTGGGTGCCAGATGGGCTAGTTTCTGTTGCATCTACTGTACACACATGTAAAACCAACCTTTCTATCCAAGTTCCTTGGGCCTGTGCCATCAATTCATGTACTTGGCTGACAGGAAGGGTACCTGAGGTAGTCTTCTGCAGTTGTAGATCGGTTTGGTGTGTTGTGGTTCTGAGATAAAAGTGAATTTAAGTGTATAGGTGTTCCTAATAAAGTGTAGTGTATAATCTAGTTAATTTTGTTTTTATATTCCCTCTACCTTCTATTTTCTTGAAAAATCTATATAAAATGTGTATCGCCTGGCACGAAAGGCATTCAGCTAAGATTAACATGCAGCGCACGTCTCAAATACATTTTTAAGTTTTAAAAGATAAATGGTTTAAATACTTTGTGTTTACTTTACACAAAAAAATAAAACTTTGATCTGTTACATGTTTTGCCTTGATATATAAAATCTACAGCAGTAAGGAACAAACAGCATTGTACAGTGCTGCAATCCCTGTCTATTGTGACGATTTCTTCATTCCTGATTTCGGTGAGGATTTTCATTCTGTTTTCTAATCATATGACCAGTAAAAGTCTTAAACTGTTTCCTGGCTATAGTTAATAACCTGGCCTTGATTTATAGAGAAAACGACAGATGATATGGTCCAGGAACTGCATTTTGAGAGCATCAGTGCAGATGAAATTGAACAGTTCAGTGTTTTATCTTCTGAGAGTGTTTATTGCCAAGACTCCAATTGTGATGAAGCTTCTGCATCGAGCAGCTTTCTGAACCTGAAACCTTTAAGAGTAAGTCATATTTTTGATAGAGCTTAAAAACGTTACAAATCATGAGTTATTCTTTAGTGTGGTTCTCTCTAACTATCAGTCAATAGCTTCATGTAAGTCACCGTGTACTGAATTCTTTTGTATGAACTGTAACATTTATAACAACTGCATGACTTGCCCTCTATTGAGCGGTTGAGGTTTGACTGTAGTCTTTACCCTTTTTGTGTACAGAGAGCATTGCCTTACCCTCCAGTTAAGAAGAGCCTCAGGTCCTTCTCTCATGATCCTCAAGATGCAATGGACCAGCCAGAGATCCTTACCTCCTGCGCACTTACTGAGAGCATGCAGGACCTCCTGAAGCAGCTCCACGAACAAAACCTCACACTGAAGGAGGGAGAACCAATTCAACCATCATCATTAGCATCAGTCAGGAGTTCCATTCTGGTAATGGATTTCAACTCTGTGAGACGTGGCTCTCGTCCTCATCAGGTTCATAATTCTCTTGGAGCTTCATTACTGCCACTCAGCCCTACTGAGAAGACCAAAGACAAAGCAGCGAGTGAGGGCAAAAATGCAGGAGTTAAGGAGGTTGTGTGTTTTCGGACCACTTCAGACAGAGTGGGTGACTGTAAACTGGGCAGCTGGTGGAAGCAGGCTCTGGAGACCAGAAGAGCTTCCACTGGACTGCTGCCTGCTATCGAGCAGATCCCTGCTATCTCAAAAGGTTATACCTGACTACACAAATCCAATGAATGTCTGAATGAATGTTTAGTTTTTTTTTTCTTTTCTTTTTTACTTCTGGCTTACTGAGCATAATTTTTTCCTTTTTTAGAGAAAAGACACTCTCTTGTTCTAGGATGGCCTCAGTCTCATGGGCTTATCAGAGGATGCAAGCAAGAGGTGAAACAGGTAAGAATTTCTAACTGCCTTCATTGACTATGTCTTCTATCTTTCAAAGTGGATGTACATGTGGAATATGAAAATATACATTGCCCACACAGTGGCAGTGTTGGATTAATCTTCTGAACATGACCTACAGTACATATTCAATCCATATATACAGAGTCAGCCAAAAAATGTGTACACACTTCAGGAAAAGAAAAATAGTATGATGTATATTATATTAATATAATATTAATAACAGTATCATAATATTATCTTAGATACAGTATCAATATACTGAATAACATATAGCAATAAATTTAATATTCAAATATTAGGTATTTCTTCTCCTGAAATGTATATAATTTTTTTATATATACAGTATATGATCCTGAACCAGTACAAGTCACAGTCTTTCTGTGAAATGCTTTGAACATCACGTGTCATTGCCTAATATTTTTTCTTTGTATTTGTAAAATTTGTAATTTTGAAATTGAAAGTTTGTTTTAATTTTTTATTTGACATAAACAACAAAATTTTTTCATATTTTTTTTTCAACAATTTTCATATATTTATTTAGTTCTTTCTTATGTCTTTATTTACTACATTTTTACAGATTTATTTTTTCACCTTTTATTTTTTACTTCTACCGGTTATCAGTTCTTAATTCTGTTTAACCCTTATGTTATCCTTCTTATCTTATACAGTTTTCTTCCTTATGCACACTCATGCAAGTAAACACACACACACACACACACACACACACACACACACACACACACACACACACACACACACACACACACACACACTCAGAATGATCACGTCATGACACAGGCCAGATGATGTAGCAATACCCCCTCAAAATTAAATCTAGCCAACTAGTCTGGCTGGCTGCATTTTGAATTGACATGAAATGCTCTATGAGTGGTGTTAGGAGGCTGTATTTTCACCAGAAGTGTAGTGTGTTTAAATAAGGAGGATGATGTGACTTGAGGGTCGGCCCAAGACTGTTTGCTACCGTTGTGGAGAGATCTGGTGTAAAATGTAGTATAAAAACAGTTTGATATTTAGTAGGAATACAAGTTCAATATGTTTATTATAATATTACAATTATATAAATAACAAATGTGCATGCATATTACAATTTCTACTATTTATTTATAACACTGATGCTGTAAGTCTACTGCATATAATTTGTATTTAAATGTTTATTATTAGATAAATAGAAATCCACAAGATTTCTATTTAGATCCACAAGATCCACAAGATTTCTGATGTGATTTTAAACTGATATCACAAGAATATGATTTAGCAAGGAGGGTAAAATAGTCATCATTTATTAATCTCCACCTCACTGTAAAGGCCTGCTTGATGTTGTGACGTCAGTGTGCTTTTGAATGGAAAAGCTGCTAGTAGAGGTTTTTTATCATGGACGTTATTTGCTGTTTGATTGCTCCATGACCTAAGGCATAGATTAATGGGATCAGGATA
This sequence comes from Clarias platycephalus, assembly GCA_030068275.1. Taxonomy (NCBI): domain Eukaryota; kingdom Metazoa; phylum Chordata; class Actinopteri; order Siluriformes; family Clariidae; genus Clarias; species Clarias platycephalus. Next base: position 14,625,748 of record JAQQZT010000005.1, on the reverse strand, counting down.
TTCTGGCTCTGACTCCTCTCACATGTACACAGGGCAAATGTATTGCAGCACAATATGAGCTTCATAAGCAAGATACTGTAAATGTCTGAAAAAGCCATGATTAAACCCTTAAATTGTAAACATGCAAAAAAGTTAGAATTATACAACAGAGGTAAATATTTTCTTGATTTAAACAATTTAATATTTAAATATATATAATGCAATTTTAAAAACCTGATGATTCATTTTTATTTTTTAGGCTTCAAAGGAAGAGTCAAGCATCAGAAAAGCTGAAGGCAAACGGGGCAAACAGGTCAAACAATCCTGAGAAAAGGAGCATAGATGAGTGAAGCTAAAAAAAGATTTCCATTTATGATTAGCTTAGCCTATTTCTGTCATGTTGGATAGTTTTTATATTTCTGTATGTAGAGTGGTGGGCAGAAGTATTAATACAAAATATGCTATAGAGTTCTCCCTGTGCACAAAACAGGTGACGTCATTAATTACTTCTTCCTATCTGGCTGAAGAAGGCTTATTAGAATCATCGGGTTTAGTTAATAAATGGAACAAAGACGTGTGAGGAATTTAACTTTCTGAAGCAAAAGTGTCCACGAAAATGCCTACAATTAAGGATTTATCAAGTAAATTGCAAATTTCTGTGGCAAATTTCTGTACATGCCCTACTGGAAGAATCAAGTAGGCATGGATTGAGGAAGTGACACCAGAGCACTGTAGACTTCTTTTTGACTCTATGCCAAGCTGGATCCAGCAGGATTTGAAGAATAAAGGACTTCATACTAAATACTGATAGTTATATAGCAATTTCATTGCATATATTTCATTGTAATATTTCTTGATATTGCAATATTTTCTTTA
>JAQQZT010000005.1:14610489-14622395 GCA_030068275.1 Clarias platycephalus | reverse complement strand
CCAGACGCTGTCTTTATTACATTTTTTTAATCTTGATGCTGTCCTCCAGGCTCACGCCAGCAGAGTGGGACTGCGCATGCGCAGCAGCGGTGCTCAGCTGCTTGAGCGCGAGCCGGGTGAAAATGGCAAAAAACAATTTTATATTCACGCAGTGCGTCCTGTATTTTTTGGCTTTCATCTTCGGGTTTATCGCAGTAGTGCCTCTCTCGGAAAATACCGAGGACTTCGGAGGGAAATGCCTGCTGTTCACTCGGGGTATGTGGCAGAACGAGAACATCACGGTGTCCAAGCAGCGCTTCATGGTGGAGGAGTGGGGACCGCAGTCCTCCTGCAGCTTCATCACCTTCGTCGGCGTGGCCTCTCTCGTGCTGGCCGCTATTCAGGCCTGGAGACTGCTCTACCTCATTTGCAAAGGCCATGACGAGTGAGTCCACTCACAATTCCTGCTTTTCTTTATCTACTACTCTTAAAATATGACGGGGTGCAAAGATGCAGTGAGGCTGTTATATGGGATGAATAAACTGACAAAACACCGGATAGTGAAACGTTGCAATCGTAAAATGCCTTACAGAATGTTAAAGTACACTGGTGAACACTTAGTTTTAATAAAACCAATTATTCTTGTTTGCTAGATTGTCTGTGTGTGTGTGTGTGTGTGTGTGTGTGTGTGTGCGCGCGCGCGCGCGTGCATACAGGACGTGTGCGCGCGCGCGTGTGTCCGTGATTCATCAAAACACCCACAGGAACATCTGGAACATGTATATGAGTGGTTAAGATGCTCACAGCAGACAATAAAACATTTTGTTATAAAGTATTTATTCATATTGTCTTAAAAGCATTATTGCAAAAGTCTATCCTTCAATACTGCTGAACGAACCATGCATTCTACTTTTATAACTGATGCTTATCCATTTTTTGTAGTTGGGTAAAAGATAAAAAAAAATACAATGCATTAAGTTATTTACAGCATTCATGCCACAACACATGACGCACCCTTTTCAAGCATCAGTGAACATGTATGTGTATAGGTTATATGTCATGGCAGCAGGACAGCATCAGACTAACACTGTACACTGTACCCTTCCAGAGAACTTAGTGTTTTTTATTGTTATTCATAATAACTGAATAAGTAACTAAACACATCTGTTATTACACAAGTAGAAAATCTATTCATTTCTTTTTTTTATTTTTTATAATCAGGTCTAGTATATGTCCTGCAGATTTCTAAACCTTTGCTTGATTTTCCACAGCTCCATATTTAATGCCTTCTTGAACCTGCTGATCAGCTTGTTTGTGGTATGTGCTGTGTTCCTGTCCAGCACCATAGTGACAGTGGGCTTTAACCTGTGGTGCGACGCTATTACTGAGGAGGGCAGCATGCCCAGCAGGTAAAACAGTGCATAAGGTTTTTTTTTTCTTTCTTTCAGGGGATAGTGAGAAGCTTACATTCAGTGCTGCAATTCAACATAATCATCTTAATTAATCATGAAACTTCATTGACAAACTTTTTGTAGTTGACTTACTTGTTTAAATATCCAACATTAAAACTCTTACATAATGTAACCAAGCTTAAGCTTTTATATCTGGACTGAATATGGTACAGTACAGAAGCCAGTGGAGGCAGTGGAGGCAAGGTTTCTGTTTTTTTTTTTTTTTTTCATTTATAGCCCAGTGCTCAAAAATATTTTCAGGGAGTCCAGCAATGATAAGTACAAAGAAATGTTCTGTTTAAACTCTGGTAAGGTGTTTTAATTGTTTACATTTTTATATTAATGAAGATAAGAGAATGCCTCCTTTCATATACAGTACAACATAAAGGTTGACAAGGCACTGAATCATGTGTGAGTTGCTATTTGGTATTATAATCAGAATTAGAACTGGCCGAGTTTAGCAACAGTGCCTTAAAGATTGATCATGTTTTACAGAACACCACTGCAGAAATATGAATATTTCCTATCTTATATTGTGTATTTGAATGCATTCTAAAAGCTGTGTCTGTAATACTTTTTCAATTCTTTACACATTGTAGTTGTGAGGATTTACAGGACACTGATTTGGAGCTGGGGTTGGACAACTCTGCATACTATGATCAATTTGCTATTGCACAAGTAGGTTTGATCTGATTTTGTACATAATTAGTAGCACTGAATTTATCTCTTTTATACACCATCTTACATAAAATATGGTGTATAAAACATTTATATTAGTATTTTACATACCATATTAAGTGCTTCTTATTTGTTTGAATGCAAAATAAATGTCACTCTGTCCCCCTTTAGTTTGGACTGTGGGCTGCTTGGTTGACATGGTTAGGTATCACATTTATGGCCTTCCTGAAAGTCTACCATAACTACCGTCAGGAAGACCTGCTGGACAGCCTGATTCATGAGAAGGAGTTCCTGTTGGGCCGTTCCTCACGACGCTGCTCAGATGTATTTGATAAGAAAAGTCCCATGATCTGATCTGGAAGCATAGAGTACAGTCCGATTATCTGAATGTGATGATTTGTGATGAGACTCAAAACTGACATGCACTGAAATGAATAGTATTTCAAGGTTCTTTTGCGATAGATGTGTTGGACACATACTGTTATGATACCTTCAGCAGAGCTTCTTAACAGCCTGGCTATCATCTGTGGGCAGCCAGTGAAACTTAATTAATTATTGGCGTGTAAGGGTGCAAAAATGCTATCTGCAAGTTTACACCAAAAATCATAAATTATTAGCTTAATTTTTTTTAGCACTCTTTGTTTAGTGCTATAATGGCAAAAGAATTTTAAATAGTGGCAAATAGAACCTTGGCTCGTTTTTGGTCCCAGTACATAGAGATTACCACAGCCTTTACAGCTACAGTATACAGGGGCTAAAAATGTACAGTAAACCTTGTTTATTCTACAGTACAATAAGTAACACATTTTCAACAACTCTTTCATTTGCCATTATATCTAATTGTACTTTTACTCTGTTAACCCTTAATGTTACATTTTGGTTACAATTATTTATAATATTATATTATGAATATAATATTATGAATGATTAATTATGTTATAATTCTTTAATTCTGTAGTCTAAGGCTTCATGTGAGGAACTCAGCTATGAATTAGAAACAGTTTTTTCAGTTAGTGTTTTCTATATCCAGTATACAGTATAATTTATTCTAGTTTACAGTAGAGTGAGGCTGTTAGGGAGTGAGGTTATTGCCTGGATTCTGTTCTTACCATTTCACTATTATCTTTATGTACCGTATATGCGTTTACAGCAAGTGTGATATATGTGAAGACGTGTACAACCATATAGGCAGTTCAATATGAAAACATGTACTGCATTACTCTTGTATCTTTTAACAAAAGATCACTGTTGACTTAATCATACAACATTTTGCAAATGAAACAAAATGGGTAATGAAGCAAAAAAAAAAAAAAAGGCATACATTTGCACATTGCGTAAGCTTTCTGTATTCCTTTCTTCATGTATTTGCTTCATGAATTTTAGCTGCATGCTGCAATAAAAGTGTCTGCATTTTCAATATAATCAGTTTAAAAATAACCAAATAAGTATTTTGTAACCTCAGTGGCACATTTTTATTTTTAATGTGTATTAATTTAGAAAATGCATGAATAATGAGTTTGATGATCTCTGCAACCTGCTAGACCTTCATGTTCCATATAAAACATAAAATTAAAAACATTCCATATTTAACAGTGCCTTTTTTTTCTTTGGATGTTTGCAGTTTTGGGTGATTGAAACCCTTTGTTATAGGTAATCATAACATCTATTGTCTGCTTTTCTATTTTTCCAGATATTAAATTTAATATCTGGCCACTATAATCTTGGTGCTGTAGGTGATTTTGTTATTTATCTAGCCAAAGGTAAAAAAATATAAATAAATAAAAATCACATTATTTAAAATATGAGATAAAAATTAGGATTATACAGTGGCAGGAAAAGGTATGTGAACCTTTTGGAATTTTGTGGTTTTCTGCATTAATTTGTTATAAAATGTGATCTGAAGTCAAGGATATTGACAAATATAATGTGTGTAGGTGAGATAGGGGTATTAGTAGGGTTTTAACAGATTATGGGGCAAACTTCTCTGAGTGATGATAGTAGAATAATTATAAAGGTCTTGACCAAAACAACATACATGAGTAATCACAAAGGAGTTTTCATTTTCTGCAATGGAAAAGTACTCTAAATAATTACTTTTATCAGAAAGCAGAAAATGCTGTAATGTAACTGATTACTTTTTAAAGACAATAATTTTGTAATATAATTAGTTACTTCAAAAAGTAACATCCCCCTACACTGTTTGCCAATTCGCTTCAGGTATACAGCAGTGTTCTTCTTAGTAAGCAGCGGCTTCCTTCGTGGTGTCCTGACATGGACATCCTACTTGTTCAATGTTTTACATACTGTAGGCTCATGAACACAGCTGTTAGCCAGTTTCAATGATGCCTTCAAATCTTTGGCTGTCACTCGGGGTTGTTTCTTTAGGTCATTGATGAGTCTTCATTGGACACCCCTTTTTTGGTAGAGTTGCCACTGTCCCAAAGTGTCTTGATTTGCCATAGAAACTGGTGAAAGTCTTTGAAATCACTTTGTAGCCCTATTCAGTTTTATATAAATCAATTATTCTTTGTCATAGATCCTCTGAAAGCTCTTTTTGGTGAAACATGGCTGACATTAGCATATTCTTCTTATGCGGAGCAAACTTAAAAGGTTTTATCAGTCAAAATAGGTCTAGTCCACACCTCCAAACTCCAGGTATGATAACCCTGACTTTTTGAGGTCATTAACTCAAGGATTCCCATACTTTTCTCACTAGCACTGAAAGGGTTTTATGGTTGTTTTCAATAAAGACATGAAAGATAAAAAAGTTTTTGTGTTAGTATTTTAGGCATATTATATTTGTCAATACTCTTCACTTAGATAAAGATCAGATACATTTCATGACAAGTTCACATTTTTTCTTGCCACTGTATCTACATTTAGATATTTTTTTTTATTATGTGTCCTTGATATACAGTAATTAATTATCGAATGGCATGAATAATGAACAAAGTGTTTTATTAAGATGTTACACTGCTGCAAGCCACCAAAGCTGCTTCAGTGTGCCTTGGTACCGATCCTACAAGTCTCTTGAACTGGACTAGGAGGATGCACATCATTGTTCCAGAAATAATCCTTCAACTGGCGTTTTAATGATGGTGTTGGAGAGTGCTATCTACCATGCTGTCTAAAATCTCCCAGAAGGAATTAAAGTACAGTATATATTTATAGGTACCATTCCTCACAGATAGTTAATAAGTAAATGGAAGAACCAATGATAAAGCCTCAATGGATCTTTTAGCTGGATAAGCACCCAATGATGAGGTGTGAATAATAAAAATGTGACTATAAATACAGGGTTAATTGAAATGTGAAATGAGTGCCATATATATATACAGTGTTTAAAATGTTCTCATTTCCCATGAATATTCCCATGAATTTATATTTATAATATAAATGACATCCACTCCAAGGTGTATTCCTGTCCACACCCAGTAATCCTGGAATAGGATTGAGGTCATGAACTGGCTACTAAAATGAGTGAGTGAGTAAATAAAACATGCAGACAATAAAAAGTGGCAGCATACATCATCTCTCTGGTTTGCAATATTATTTATTCAATGGCTTTTATTGATGACCTGTTACAGTGTGATTTAAACTTAGAGAAAGGAGAGAACCTTAAAAAGGCACTTCTATGACAAGTTGTCTCAGACAGGGTCACTGATAAAAAGTTGAGAGGAAACACACTCAACCAAATCAAACTCAGAACATAAGGAGAGCCTGTGCTCTGTCTGATGAGACTTTATTGCTTTATAGCGAATAAAGTATCATATCATATATATATTTAATTCCCTTTTTAAGTGAACATTGCCTTATATTGCCTTACAGATTTGGAATTCAAGTACAAACCAGCTGGTAAAATTTTTCTTTTCAAACAACAGTTCACACATACAGTATTAAGCGGTGCTATACAATGGACAATCATGCGCTGTATATTGTTTATCCTTTTATGCATTATTACGTACAAAGATACAGTATACTCAGTGTAATTATTCTTTAAAAAGAATGTTATTTGACCTTGACTGCCCTTTGTTTCCTCACAAAATCTCACAGTGGTTGTATTTTCCCTATATCACAGTAAGTAATGCATTTGTAGAACTCAGTCTGTAGCAGTACAATTAGCTACACATCTGGTGTCCAGCACTAATCTGTATTAGGGACTTTTATGTCCAAAATCGGTAAATGACTGATAATAATTAATAAATTATAGTGAGGTGCAGTTAGTGTGTTAAAAGCAAATGGTTATAAATTGTTTAAGTAAGTCTTTAAAAAATATTTTAAAATAAAAAAGCACAGTTATTAAAAAGGAATTATGTCTGATATATACATAGGACACACTGATAATATTGGGTATGTATTTGGTATACTCCCTTATCATGAGTGCATTTTAATATTTAGAATATAACTTTTGTGAAATATTTATCCTATGGGAATTTTTTATCTAAGCCAAATAATATGAATGCAAGTACCGAAACCGTTCATTAATTAACCAAGTCACATTATCCACTATATTGTTGCAGTAATTTACAAATATAAAAGATTTTACCTGCTCCATTCCTTTCAAAATACAGAACATTTCATTATTATCAGTAGTAATGTTATTGGCATTTATACCCATTTCATGAAAAACATTTTATTGCTTAAACAGTTTGTACTGAATGCCTATTTATATCTGTTAGATCTGATTTTGGTGGAAATAAACCACTGGCTTTAAAAGTTAGAATTTTTTTTTTAAACATAAAGTAAAACATAATTAAAATCACGTAACTAAAATGAACACAAATAACAAACTATATTACTCTAGGAAATAGTAGATAGAAAAAAATATAAAAATAGACAAATAAATAGAAGTATAATATATTCATATACACTAGTTGGTTCTTGCAAAAATAAACACAGGTGACACGAACATTGAAATAATTCAAGTCTACTAATCTTGAATTTTTGTAAACTAAAAAATTCCTTGCCCTTTGAACTATGAAGTAAATCTGACTTGGCAGAAAATATGGCTGGCTACATTGTGAAACTTTCTTGTTTTAACTTTGTTTTGTAAATGTTAAAGATGGAAACATTGTGCTTAACTTTACACCATATATGTTATACTGAGTGTCATTCATGATTCTATGTACATTCACATACAATGTGCACAAAAAGATGGGTTACTTGAGTGACATTAGTTACTAATATTTTCTATTTACATGTGTAATTACTCAAAGCATATAGGATTAATAGTGAAATAATGAATGCTCTTTTGCATTTTATATAGACTAACATTTATGGAGAAGCAAAAGTGCAGCTGTGCGTTTGAGTATGACTTTCAACTCTGTATACTGATTTATAGTAGATTAAATCTAAAACAATTTTCAGTTTATTAAGCATTTGTTGGATGATTCCTATGAGTTTAGTTGGTAACAAAAATAATTCTTTTGAAACATGTTCAAACCGCAACTGCAACAAGGACAGATATATTTGAAACGTACTTGTCTCTGAGATTGTGAGTCATAAAGGGCATAAGAATGCCATCTGTGGATGGTGTACAAAAGTTAACTGCTTTTCATCAGTGGATTGTAAAGGCATGTTCTGCTCTTGGGTGGGGACCATCACATAAAGGCTCTTACAGGACATTAAGTACAGTACCTAATATTTCCATGAAACTTCCATAAAACCATGATTCTCAGCTTTGTCTTTTCTGTTGTTGTCCAGCTTTACTGTAGTCATGGGAGTATCGGTAAAGAATATTAATGCCACTGGTAGTTTGTTATGGTCACTGCATGGTCAGCCAGATCCAGCAACCCCACAGGATTTGTTTAAACCGCAGCAGATAGACAGCGAGTGCTGCCTGTAGTTCCTCACAGGCGCGATGGGGTCGGCGGCGGTGTGTGCAGTACAGCGCTAAACCCAATGCTGAGAGCAGCAGGAACAGACAGGTAAGCAGGGCCAGGTGGGGACGGCTCTGTGACGAGTCATACCCTGCAGATGACAGAGTTCACGGAGGTAAGTGCAGGTAAAACTCTATCTAGCTCTAGTTATTTAATTGTTAAAAGGGGGTACTGAGTGCAAGAGTTTTGCATACCCTTTCTCTGGCATTTAATGTGTTTTAGTGTTTACAGATTTTTCCTTGTTATTATAAGCCAGAAAGAATTTATGGATATATTATTATTATTATTATTATTATTATTATTATTATTATTATTATTATTATTATTATTGCTAATAATAATAATGATAATAATAAAGCAATTTGTTATATTATTATTATTATTATTATTATTATTATTATTATTATACCCATCTGCAACTCTGTTTGAAGAGCAGATGGGACAGTGGAGACAATGAAAGTGCTTAATTTCCAATAATATCATGGCAAAAGATAGTGATGTGGGGGGGGGGCACATTTTGAAATAATAAGGAAATTTAGACACTCATTTAGCACTTCTTTACAAACACTGGCACACTCACATGTTCATACTGCCAATCATGTGGCAGCAGTAAGATACATAAAATCATGCAATAAAATCATGCAGATACCAGCCACAGCTTCAGGTACTGTTTGTATCAGCCATCACGATAGGGAAAATATGGTCTCAAGGATTTTGCTGCCAACCGGGATGGTTTGAGAAAAAAAACATGGCCTGATCTGATAAATTTAGATTTTGGCCGAAGAACACAGATAGGAGGGTCAGAATCTAACAACAGCATGAATGACCCTACTGTAGGTCAACAGCCCATGCTAATGGAGGTGCGGAATACTTTGGCACTCTTAGGGCCAATTAATATTAATCAATCATCTCGTGAAAAATCAGAGTATTGTTGCTGAATATGTGCATCCCTTTATCACTATCTACTAATGGGTACTTCCAGCACGATGATGAAAATTAGTTCAGTGTTTTTCAGTTATCTTCTCATGATCTGAGTCAAAAAGAACACCTTTGGGTTGGAAGATTTTGAGTATGAAAGAAATGTTTCTAAAATTTTGTGACATGAAGAATTGAGGCTGCTTTGAAAGCAAACATACTGTAGGTCCCACCCACTATTACTATAGCATTCTTATTCAAATGACAGTGAGTATCAATTTCATTCAGTAAAGCAAACGAATCAAAGAGGCATGCTTCAATCTAAGAATTAAATGATATACATGTTAAAGATGCATGCTGTGCACGGAATTTCTCAGTTACAGTGAATCATACTTTTCTGTTTTGTGTTTCACATCAAAACTTATACGGTTCAAACAAAACTACATTGCATCCCTTTACATGCCATCAAGTTCACACAAGATGAGGTCACACACCATGTGCATTACGTTACTAATATCACTGTTTCTTACACAATACACTTACCTCCCAGACAGTCATAATAAGGAATGTCTGTGAATCCGAAATAATGAAAGAGCACTTTAGTCTTCCATTACATGTAAATATTAGATTCTCTAGACTTGGAAAAACATGCCTGAAGACAATAACAGCTGGTAGAACAATATTCATTAGTCACAGTTCAGTCAGGTTGCCATTTAAACTGAATGCCCTTGTAAAATATTTGAAAATTAAAGAAATATCAGGCCTACAAATACAAACATGAAAGCATTGTGTATCCCAAAAGAAGAAACAGCTAGCACATTAGACATGACTATACTGTATCCCGTCATCCTGTCATATAGAAGATAGAATAGACTAAAAAGTATCTCATTTGAATGTATAATTCATTATGTTTGTAAATCAGTTGGACATGTAAGTGTGCTTTTGAACCTGGTTAAGTCATTAACTTCAGTCCCACAGGCAAAGATCTGTCACAACTCTTCACAATTTACTTCACTCATTTTTTTTTAAAGTAATTGCTCTTAATGATACAGCTCTCGCTTCAGGGTGACCTGCAAGTCTCCAGTTTAGTCTCTTACCATGAACAGTAATCTCTGGCTCACTGAAACGCACATGCCTCTCTGTTTTCTGCCGTTGAGACGAGAAGGGCGCGTTGGTCCTCTTTAGGATGGAGGTGGGGATCTTACAGTTGATAACCTGTAGCCATGGGTATGAAAATATTTTTATTCTTAGTGAAAAAGCATATTAGGCAATTCACTCTTTTTAATAACCACCAGTGCAACTAATAAGTATCTGTACCTTTGGTTTTGGAGTGTCTGATGGAGGGTGTAGGTCTTTTCTGTGCCAGAGGTCCGAATCTTTATCACTGAGAGTGAAACTGTTGAGGGTATTGTTGTAGGACTCAGGGACAGAGGATGTTTTCGACAGAGCTGACACACACTGACCCAATGAGGCTGTGACATGAGCAGATAGTGTTAACGTGTTGTGCTTACAGTTCATAATGAATATAACCAAACATACAGAAAAAAATGTATAAGTAAAAGCTTTCCCTGCAATTCATTTCACATTTTATTGCTGCATTCACATGATGTGCAAAAGGCAAGCTGGTGTTTATCAAAAGTATTTCACAGCAGTTTGATCATCATCATACAATTAACAGTCAACATGATCGTAACTTTACGTCAATTTAAAACAACCTAAAACTTATTTGTTATCTGAAGTGCCAAATTTATATAATAAGGAATTTGTAACTGTTTTATAGTTTTACTTATATGTGGCTAATTTTGTAAAAAGTTTGTAATAATTTTTTTTTGTAAGCAACATTGTATTGAGGATAATGTATGTTTAATATACAGTACACTCATTTTTCAGCAGACTATACAGTATTCTGCACCTGTATTAAGATGCTGAGCCATACAGATGACATGTTGCACTAAAAGCATTTTCTTAAAACAGCATGACTCAGTAGCTCAGATAAACATAAGGGTTATATTTTTATAAACATATGGAACAGCATCTGGCATGCCCCCCAGCATAACAGAAATAAAGGAGGCGTCACAGCTCTGCCCCCAAATCGCCAGAAAGCTAAAGTAACAATATGACCTATAATGAAATAATAAAAAAGAGAAAAAGACCTGTCCTGGATGCGGTAGGAATTGTCTGTTTAATGACTAACTAAAACATACAATTAAGTAATAGAAAATAAATCCTGCTATCAGCTCTAAATACATTTAAAAGAAACAATTAGTTATTTTTTGTATTTGGTAATATTCTTATATATATATATATATATATATATATATTTTTTTTTTTTTTATATATTATGATTATTATATGTTGAAATGATAATGAACTAGCATTATGGAATTGAATTCTCAACTGAACAGTTATTTTAGTGTAATTGTTCATTAATTTATTCCTGCAGTGTAATGTACCTGAGTATTCATTCTTGCCAATCTCAGCATACACCGTGCCCAGTAGCTCCAGGCTCCTGGCTGTGATGGGGTGATCATTACCAAATGCTCGTTGGTGTATTTTTGTGGCCTAAAACAAGCAGAGATAATATGAATGGTCTATAATAATACAATAAAATCATGATTTATTTATCAGCACTTTATACTGGGACTATGACATACGTACCTTGCCGCTGTATTCTAAAGCATGATGTGGTCTGAAAAGAAAATAACCTTAAGTTCATACAAATAAGGAAAATCATAAAGATCTCCAGAGCATAAAAAATATTTTTTATTATATATTCATTTATATTCATATAAATTATATATTAATTACATATGTAATTATATATTACATAGGGCTGTGCATATACATAGTGAATACTTACAGTGGCTACGGAAAGTATTCAGACCCCCTCAAATTTTTCACTCTTTGTTATATTACAGCCATTTGCTAAAATCATTTAAGTAAATTTTTTTCCTCATTAATGTACACACAGCACCCCATATTGACAGAAAAACACAGAATTGTT
>JAQQZT010000005.1:14596350-14610389 GCA_030068275.1 Clarias platycephalus | reverse complement strand
AAATAATGAAGGAGTGGCTTCACAACAACTCTGTGACTGTTCTTGAATGGCCCAGCCAGAGCCCTGACTTAAACTCAGTTGAGCATCTCTGAAAGGACCTAAAAATGGCTGTCCACCAACGTTTACTATCCACCCTGATAGAACTGGAGAGGATCTGCAAGGAGGAATGGCAGAGGTGGGGTGCTGCGTGTACTTTAATGAGGAAAAAAAATCAACTTAAATGATTTTAGCAAATGGCTGCAATATAACAAAGAGTACAAATTTTAAGGGGGTGTGAATACTTTCCATACCCACTGTATTGTATTAGAAGACATAAAATAATACAAGGGCAGTCAAAACACAAACAGTAGCAGTTTGGTGTACTTGTACATTTTTCTACTTTACTTGAAACTACAGTGCATAAGATCTTTATTTAAAATGAAAAGCATGACTACACAGGCAGGAGGAATAAAACTTTATTATATGATTCCTGCGCTGCTGTGAGGCTCCCTGACAGGTGTTATCGTAATGCACAGTCTGTGCTGTGTCAGCGATGTCAGGGCAGATTTAACAGGAGTTATGTGTGCATTAGGCAAGTAGTAATACGTGGTAACAGACTAAAAAAAGTCACAGAAAAAGAGTGTGAAATAAAAATGGATTCAGATGTAATGACAGTTTTGATTTTCTTTGTTAAACTGATAATACATTTATTCACAGGCTTTAACCTGTTTCAGCATGACAACACACTGAAAACTCAATAGAGCAATTTCAAATTGTACATAAATTTAGTGAATTTAGTGTGTTTTTTTCTTATTTAAATATGTTTTGTATTTTATGCACTGGTTTCTTTAGGTAAGACTGTTCAGGTCTATTTGTGTCTATTTGTGTTGGTTTTTTTCTGGTTACAAATATGAAAAGTATTTTGTGCTCTTTTGTCTACTTTATGTGAACGTAACCTTAGTAGAAAACGCCTCCAGCATTAAAATGCCTCTGGCTTTGCTCTTAGCTGTGACAAGTTGCTGATAGCTACAGTACAGTCTGCTGTAGTGAGGAAATTACAATGGAGGACTCCTGGGTGGAGCTGAGCACCAAGCACCAAGCTAGAGGAGGCTCTGCACAAATTACTCCATTTTGATAATGCCATAAAAAAAAGAAAAGAAAATCAAAACAGCATTTTCAAGCACAGGTTTGCAAGAGATGTTCATTTCTCATGTTAAATACCCTGATGTTTGAAAATTTCTTTGTACATATCCAGAGTATACAGTATACCAATTGTGCAAAGTTAACTTTTTGATATTTTTTGAACAGCCACATGATTCTGAAATTCAAAAATGCAATATCTTTTCTTTATAAACATGACCATCAGATTCTTCAGTTCTCCATGATCTTTTCATCTTTGTTGATAAAAAAAAGAGGTGAATATTTGCTAAAGACCTTCCTTCAGCGCAGGGCTCAGCTCCACCCAGGAGTCGCCATTTTCATTTTTCCCACAACAGACTTGTGTACTAGAGCATTATACTGTAAAGCTGCAGCATGTCTCAGCCAAAACCAAGGCACAGAAATGCTTTTCTCTGGGTTATAAACACTAATCTCTCTTACTTACTTCTCTATCTTCTGTAGAAATTAAGAAATAGCTCTAATTAGTTTTTTACAATACAAATGTTCTGACACATATTCCCAAAAGTTGTACAGTACATGTGTGTATGAAACATTTTACATCAAATAGATTTTTTTGAATGAGGGACAATTTCGCATCAGTACTGAAGCACGTGACCGGACCTACTGTATTCCGACTGATTGTGACTCAATTTCAGTCAGAATAACGTTGCTAACAGTAAACTGTATTGCCTGCAAAAGCAAGCTGAAGCTTCGAGCCAGTACATTTGTCGAATAGTTAAAAAGTACCAGAGAATCTCTGTAAAACTTTTTAAAACAACTTCAACAGACTATTATATCAAGATTGCTAACAAGTAACCTGATGTTACTTTAGCTCTTCGTTGTATTTTAACATTTATATACTGTAACAAAACATTGGAGGTGTTGTTGTGAAATTACCTCTTACATCCACACACAATAGATTGGTTGCTACTGAACAAAAACTTCGGCTCCCCTGATTTGTTTGTCACCAGTGTGTGTAGGAAATGCCTGATATCCCCAATGAGTGGATTGAAAAGGCATGTTCCCAGTCCCTGCATTCTGGCTGGCTAGGAAATGCACTTCTGCAAAGAGGCATCCAGGGACAGTCCATTTATAGCTCCAGCATGTTTAAAAATTGTGATGCATTACGAGTTTGCTCAGATCCGGCCCTGATGCATGATCTGAGATGTATTTTAGCTGAAACATTAACAGAAACATTTGGGACACATCTAAGGGTGGAAATACTGTATACTTTATGTTAAACCATGCATTCGCATAGTCAGCAAAGCAATGTCCTGAGAGGATTTGTTCCCAAACCCGCCTATATAATACACATGTTACCAGAGGATTCCAGTAGGGGGCACACCGGAGAATTTAGTGAGAAAGTAAATAAACAAGGCGACACTCGAGGAGCCTAGTTTCCATGTCTTCTGTTAACTGTTATTGACATGTTAGCAAGTTTCGTCACTGTGATTTGGGACAAAGTCCTGAATTCTCACTGAATGTACTTGGAAGTCAAAGTTATGAGATTAATCAGCAAATAGCCATTGCCTTTACTGGAACAGTATACAAAGCATGTAAGGCAATGACAGAATTATACTGTAATTTGTTCAAAAAAGTTTGGGTTAAAAACAAAAACTATGTACACCAGCAATTATTTGATGCTGAATTACTATTGGATGCAATTTACACTAAACAACCAATAATATTTTAATATATCTACAGTATGTAAACAGTTCTCTTATGGTTATCTTATATCTGAATTATACTTCATTGAATTATTTCTACTCAGTTATGACTATTGCAAACATGACAGGCAGCATTGAGACTTAACAAAACTCAAGTGCACTTCGTCAAAGTCTGTCAAATAGTGCTGATACAAGCTTTTTACATCTCATTTTACATCTCATTTTTCTTCCGCATTTAAGAAATACCCCACACAATTCAACAGTTCTGGATTTTGCTAATCAACAATCACATTCTTTTTATGTGAGAGAGGTTTAAAGCATTATATATTACATTGTACCAAACTTTGTTTGTAATGTATCTAGTCTGCATCTGTATGTGGATTGCACATCCACATACAGATGCTTATAATTATATACATACAAATTGTATATAATTATAAGCATCAAAAGCAAGTCATGGGCTACAGTTACATAGACAGAAAAAAGACTAAAAATAGCATTGTAGTAGTTTATTTATAAAGGTTACATCTAATCCATGTCGGAAACTCAGCTCTCTGATCTGGCACTCTTGCTTACAAAGAGCTTTTTTTTAAAGTACACCAACAAGGATATGCACTATCGGGTATGTTATGTATGTTGTCCTATTTCAGTGCGTGTGGTGCAACAAATCCAGCCACACATGCACTGTAATTCCAGCTACGGGCTCTAATAGAGGCTTTGCAGATTGTATAGATGCTTATATTGTTGTACCTTCAATTCTTTGCATATTTTATAAGTCACTTTGGATAACAGTGTCTACTTAATGACTAAGTAATGCTAGCTTGTGGAAAACTCCTTCTAAGGTGCAGATAATCAGAAACTCAGTGGACAATGTTAAAGTGTAGATTTTTGGTCTATAAGAATGTGCCCTGTTACTGCATTTTTTTTTTATTTCAGAGTGTGAAATAACAATATCAAGTGATTACTTTTTTAGGCTCCTGACTGGTAAATGTGGCTTTATAGTTAGGGTTACATACCCTCCTGGTGGTTAGACATGCTCATGAGAAGATATTTTTGTATTTTCATGTGGATGAATATGTTTTTTAAGAACCCTTGTTTTAAAAAAGTGTCCTTGTGAATGGAGGGTGACTAACACTGTCCCAGGCATTTGATACTCTGATTTCTATTATTTTGGGTTGGTGTTTCCTTAATGGGACTTTCTGTCTTAGTATACACACCTTGTTAAGAAGATGCATAGTTTACTTAAAAATGTAGCGTTAGAGCCCACGAATTCTACAGAAGACCTTTACTTTTGCTTATGAGTATAGTGTATGCCCTTTCTGTACAAAGCTGATTTATGAGTTTAGGGTTATTCCTTAACCCTAGTCCGGTTTCACTATGTAATGGATTGGTGTCTGTTAGCTTGGTCTTGAAGTGTTCATATACAGTAGATGTGAACTCAATGCACGTGATCGGCGGTTACGCAGCACAGCTCTCAGAAGAGACTGCTTTCAGCAAGGGCAGCACTGCATGCCATCATTGCACTAAAAGATTTAAGAGGCCTGTTTTTCCTGCGGAGGTGAGCTATTTAAAGTGTACGTGTATATCCGAGGATGGTTTAAACAGTCCTACAGATGTTAGCAACGAGCTAAACCTGACCCAGACTTCCTTATGTATTTTTACTTACCTATTGAAATTCAGATACAAATTGGCACAAAACTGCAGGTGCTGGATGGACACTAACTTTACACTAGCTGACAGAATGTCTGGAATTAACAGCTGCAGTAACAAAAATGTTAAGAACTTATGTTTTCGTGGATTTTTTTGATGAAAACATCACATGCTTCTGCTCACTGAAAACAAATGTACTTTTTTACTGGGCATGTGTGAGCTGAATCACTGCTCTTTCCTGCTATTCTCCTGCTACCTGACCCACTATACCCAAACTGAGATTAAAAGATTACATTGCAAATACAAGTACCGACATCTATCCTGGTGTTCCCAGAAGCATAATCTTACATGGGCAGTGAGAAATTAAGTGGTAAAGTTGCAAGAAGAAAAAGTCAATCTAATTATTCAGCATCAAATAACAGCCTCTGCAAAATAATGTTCAAAAAGTTACAATCAGGTTAAAGTGTAATCAATCTCTGATCAATGGCCATAAGCCAGGGTTCCTGTGTACATGTGTAAAGAGTGCAGTGGCCATAAAATGTCTCTTTGGTCATGTTAATACCTTTAAGGAAACAGGACACCGATGTGAGGCTGCCCTAGTAATACCTGAAGCCTGGGAAGTCAGATAACACTAGTCACTTTCCTGGCGTTGTATTGGTTGGTGCATTTGTATTCTGTCATCATCCATTGTACACATCTTATACAAGTTATATAGAGATATATAGACAATCGTATGTACAGTATACATGAGGGCTGGTGTTGGTACAGTACTCACAACAACTGTCACAAAGCTGTCAATCAAACAACGTATGATGTAATCCGCCTAGTTGCACCTACAGTACAGTACCTTTATGGTATAATATACAATAAAACACTCATGTAGTAATATAGAACTAATAGAGCAATATAAGTGCCCATAGCCTTGGGTAAACACTTCATTTTTATATACACTGCAAGTTACCGAACACCTGGTGTTTCTAATGTTTCATTAAAGTTCACTACAGATCAAACACCCTGATCCAACAATTCAATAAGGGAGCCTAAATCTTTGTGAAACTTATTAACTGTTTTTTTCTCTACTCCTAATGTACTCTAAATGAGTGCTTTATTAAAGGGAGGAACATTTAGAGACTGAAACCTATAGAGAACGACTAAAGGCTCTAGTACTCTACACTAATACACACGAGAATAAATTCAACCAAATTCTTTCTATTTTACAAATTAGCTTCCTCATACTGTAGCCTTCTGAACCAGACACATTATTATAAAATTATACATTATTACCAGGAAAACATTCACTGTTGTTAAATTTTGATGCAAATATTGCTTTTTAAATTGAATTTGAAGGCTTTTCAATGAAATTCTTTGATTTTTATCGAAATATAACAAAGCAGTGCTTCAAATAATACAATCAGAAATTTTGTAAAAAATATTGTAGCATATTTAACCTTTATAAATAAATAATCATAAAAACACATAAAAACATTTTTTATTCGTTTATACCCATCACCCTGAATGGTTGAAAATGCTTCACCAGTGATAATAAAATTGCTTTACCTTTTACTCATGATGCAAATTTGAGCCAGCCTCTCAAGATCCTGGGCCTGCAAGGCCTGCTCTGATAATTCCTCTTGGGAGAGCCATCCTGAAGAACCCTGTGTACTGTCCTCCTGAGAGCCTACTGCACAAAAATACACTGAGTTAGAAAACCCAAGACAATATGCCACATGAGCCGCGATCCGAAGACACACTGCACAAGCACAATGGAAACTGGGTTACGTAGAAAAAGAGAGAGAATAGAAGGGCAGGACACCTGATTTCACCACACCCAGATATTCAAATGTTCTTAAGCACACACAGTCACACACTATAGCAAATACTACTTTAACCACTATCATGAGTAAAATCAGAGGGAAACGAATCAATTTAAAAAAAAGGCATAACATGAAATTATGGTTGGTTGATGAAAAACAAAAGGAAAATAAACAATACATTATACAATGTAACATCTACAATAAATGCATAATACTGTATATACTGTATATGCACAACATAATTGTCTAATATTCTGCTGTTGTTTTCAAAATGCAGACAAATAACACAATGTATACTGTACTTTTATATATTTCTGAACAACAGTTAATGCTATAAAATAGCCATAAAGGTTTTAAAATAATAACCATAAAATAACCATAAATCAACAATAAAATTAGCGAAATAGAGAGAGTTGTCAAACTAGAGAGCAAAAAACAGCAGGTTTCTATAAATATGAGGCTGACAGTCTTAAACTTGACAGTAGTGACTGGAGTCTCATTGAGCAACACAGCAGCAGTCCTGTCTACAGGGAGGAAGACACGGCAGTGCAATTCACAAGCGCTGAGTCAGACTTCAGCATTTCCCAGACTCTAGCGGCTCTTTAATGAAATAACGGATAGACTAGCCATTTATCTGTCTGAAGTGAAGCACTTCCATACTGAGCCCACATGTCTGCTATGTGCTGCTTCAGCAGCATCAGACAACCTGGATAACACCATGCAGACGTACTTCAGGCGAAGTGACAAATGGCCCTTCTTGTGCTGTAAATAAAGATGAACATGGGCTAAATGTACAGTACTGGTGTACTCTAAAGGGAGTTGCTTGTTTCTAGTCAAGTGAGCATAGCAATGACAAGTGTAGCAATAGCAAGAATTCATTCTTTACGTTGTAGCTTTGTAGCACTGCCATTCTGGCAAACGTATGCGCCTCAAAACCATACCAGCCTCGGCAAAAAACCTCTCCATAGCTCTTCTTCATGTTCCTAAGGTATTAATACTACATTTGACGTGAGCTTAGACCGTAATAATACATGACCCCTATAAACAAAGTGAACTATAATGGAGCTTGAACAGAAGTAACCAGGAGCTAGATAAATCATAAAGCAGACTTGCCTGTGCTTCCCTGTAGAGCGGTGAGTTCGATCAATGCCACCTCATAGAACATCTTCTCTGCCTGAATGAACTGCAGAGCTTTCTCATCTGTTTTATGAGTCAAGAAGCAGACTTGCTTATCATCAAGATTGCTGTGTTGTTATGACATAGTACCAGGAACTTATAATCAATTTTAAAGGTTTTAAAGGGAAAATAATAATCACAGCTACTACATAACCTGTATTGCTTCAATGGAATATAAAGCAAGGGAGGTGCAGTTTTATCTTAAGCTTTTCTGCACCTCACTGAGACTTGTGATTGGGTAGTGTTGTCTGAACCGGTCATGCCCCCTCCATAGAAAGGCATAAAGCATGTGCAAAAACTATTAATAGACATGGATTTTAAAGTGTATTTGCACGCACAAAGGAATGCATAAGAGGAAAAAAAAACTAATGTTTTTGTAAGATGATAGTGTTTGTGCTTGTGATTTAATAGATATGAATAGCCCACTACACAATAGGTTTCTATTACTAGACATGCTTCTACTTTTATGATGTTATTAATATTAATTATAACTCTGATACCACAAAAACAATAATGTTTTTTTTTTTTTTTAATAAGTACTGTATATTAATATCTGACATTTATACTGTTACATTTAACAGATTTATATTGTTGTGCCAAGTAAAATTATTCTAGGTAGCTTGACAGTGTATCAGACTGGAAAAAGTTGGAGGGAGGATAATTACAGCATCTGATGCCAGGGTAACACATTTAGACATCTGAGTCACAGGCAGACATTCAGAGCTAAACAACACCCAGCACTGATGCCATGGCATGCTGGCAGGTACCAGCTGTCCTAAAATTAGGAATTTTATTACCCTGTGTTTAATCTAATATGTGACTCAACATTAGAGATCATTTGTGTTGTTCCTGCTGAAGTACTAATATGAAATGATCTTTTTTTTTGCATTATGACTCTCTGTAAATTCCCTCAAGTTCCTGATATTACAGTGGATCAATGTCCATCATTAGGCTAATTGGTGGTCCCAAATTTACCATAATGTTTGAATGCGCATGTGAATGGGAATAAATGGGAATAAATACACCATTGGTCACCATTGGCCTCCACAGTCCCTAGTTGGACTACAAAGGTACCTAGATGGATGCATGGAATATCGCATTAATATTTATCAATTCAAATAAAACCATTACATACTGTAGACAGAAAAATAAATATATCTGTAATTGCATTGATTACTTAATTATATCTAAGTCAATTCAGACATTAATTTGGTTTTATGTCAAATGTTTAATTCTGAGATGAAGTCACTTAGATAGTGAACTAATACGGATCTAGCCATCAACTTTTTTTTGCACAATATTTACTTGCTGTTATTTGCACAAGAACTTTTACTTTGCTGCTACTTCAACAAGAAATGTTTACCGTTTTTACCGGTCATCTCATGCACAATTTATTTGCACTACCTCAACTCATTATCACAGAGTATTGCATTGTGTCATGTTGCTCTGTTTGCACATTTGCACAAGCATTTTACTCTTTTTTTGTCTTTTGTATAGTTCTTCGATAGTTTTGTTCATTTTATTGTTCATTTATGTTGTATGTAGCACCTTGGTCCTGGAGGAACGCTGTTTCATTTCACTGTGTGCTGAACTGTGTATGTTTGAAATGACAATGAAAGCCAACTTGACTTGACTTGATTTGATTTGATTTGATTGCACTGGACATAAATAAACCAATCCAATGATAGAGCAAAGGTCGGCTCCCTTTTTTGTTCGCAGATTAATAACTTTTAAAGTGAAATCTCTCTCTTAAATGTAATTTTGCAAGTGTTTTGTATGCAGGGCTACAGTATATACAGACATTACAGGCATTTGTTTTTAAAGGTCTGATATAGTTTTCTCTAGATTATGAGTAAATGCAATGAAATTGCCAAATCCTCTTAGAAAAGGATAAAAAAAACACTGTAGTCAAATCACAAGGGTGATAAAGTGATGGCTACTGGCTCACACTATTTTACACTCCAGACCACCAGAAGTGCTTTATTTCCTACAAGAGTGCTCAGAATGATTTATTGATTTAAACTAAACCTTGACAGTCATTTGTGTGACAAATACACAGCCAAAAATGTTTGTAGTGTTGTTGTACACGAAGGTGTGAGAAGGTTTAAATGCTCAGGGCCTTTATTTCATCATAGTGGATAAGAAGATACCCAGAGGAACGCTTCATCTGCAACAGTTCTTGACCTTCACAGAAAAGGATACAATTTTTCTCGTCGATGAAGAGTTCAGCAATCTAACAGAAAGAACAAAAGCACAAACAACTTCATCTATCTACAGTAACATCGTCTATGGATCCTAACAGCTCATAGATGGCTAATTAATTTTTAGCAACATTAAACTTACAATTAAATTCAACTCTAATTATGTTACTTTCTGCACGGAAATTCAACATTGCAACACTGTTTGAAGGGCTTTAAAGGGCTTTGTTTATATGTAGCCAGAGTCTGTGTCATGCCACACATTCCTTTATGCTTGAGTTACTGTTTATGTACTGGCCATTTCCTGGGACACTTGGAAACTTCCACGCAGGCTGTGCTGATTAAATGCTATCAGAGTATAGACCTACCATTTGAATAACTGTCAGCGGACAGTTACTTTAATGTCTGGATTAGACAAGGGCACATTCATGTGAAGACAAACAGCAATGCAAACTGGATCATGTGTACCAGGAGGGTGGAAAATAGTTAAGTATAGTATTAAAGCTCAGGTACAAATGTGTTATATTGGCAGATTTATACTTGGACATTATTTAAATTGAAAACTTGTACACTTACGTAATTGCTGTACACATCCATCCCATGACTGTATGCTATTCAGCAATCAAATTGGCTCAGTTTCGCATCTACTTATTTCAGTTTGGCAACCAAACAGCCTCTCCCTCGTAGAAAAAAAAACAAACCCTCGTGCCATTTCATTATCCATGGTGACCTTTCTCATGATTGATAAGCCACCAGACTACAGCATGGAACTAGAGAGTGAGTTTCCCCTCACCATAAAATGTTTTAAGATGCTGGAGTTAGCAGAAGCTCATCTCCTCCATCTCTGTAGAAGCTCTTTACTCCATTAACTCCCAATTCAAATTTTCAAAAAGTTTGGTATGAGGTATGTTTTGCTAATGTTAATTGGATATATCTAACGGGTTTCCTACTGTATGCTTAGGCCAATTCAGACCAGCGCAGATTGCACTAGTCAGGTGGGCAGGAAGTCAAATTCTATGAACTTGTTAATAATTATGTATATTTGAAAGTAGCAGCACTTTTAATTTCACCAGAAATTATTTTTGCTAGATAGTTCCCACTTTCACACACTGTCTCTCTCTATTCAGTTCACTACGTATAATTCCTCACTACCTTGACCAGGAAGCACATTTTTTACAGTTCATCACTTACACAGTCAGTTACTTATATACTGTACGAACTAATCACACCATAACACACAAAGAGAAATGTTGTGAAATGTAGGTATCTGTATGCACACGCAAATGTGAATGTTTTCATTCTTTAGCAAGTAATACAATGGTTTATGTCAGTGTGCCATTAAATCAACAAACACCGCAGACCAGCCATGATTATGTGGGTCCTGATTGCTTATGGAGTTCTGTTCACTGAGTGTGTCTAAATACTGCACACATTCTCACGCATGCAGACTGAGCGATCATGCCACTCATGCAGAGACGAATCTAGGTCAAACATGGTGTCTTTGAAGTATGCATGAAGAAGCATTTTAAAAATACCAATTCATATCACTCTGGCAATGCAAGAGCTTATGATGAATTCTACACTACACATTTGCCTCTTAGTGTAGCGTGAGTGGTGAATGATGTCTGTGCATCCTGGTGCATTCTGGTGTGGATCTCTGTCCTGCAGGCTGAGGCTCACCTGATGCAGGCAGTTTGGCAGCGAGTTAAAGCTCTGCACATGGGTCAGGCCCAGTAGGCAGCTGAGGAAGCACTGCAAAGCCGCCCTGGAGTTACCTTCCTGTTGAAAGCGCCTGCCCTGCTCGAACAGGCCCTCGCGGCCTCCGTTCAGCATCCCTCGCTTGGCACTACCCACCTCTGTGCACGGCCACGCGCGTTCATGTAGCACACAGCAGTTACACCTCCCATCTGAGCCGCACAATCTCTCAGTCCCACGTATGAAGATAAAGCACTGCAGGCATTTACAGAGGACGGGGATGAAAAGAGACTGGTAAAAAAAAAAAAAAAAAAAAAAAATACAAGAACGGAGAATGAAAAGAGTGGGCGTAGAGGATCACAGCTGTTCTACTGCCTCTTCGAACAGCTATTCTGTAAGACTCAAGGTTAGGTAGTGTGGGCGGGCGACTGCGAGGGAGGGAGGCTGAGAAGAGGGAAAGGAGGGAGAGAGGGAGGGAGGTAGAGAGAGGAAGGGAGGGAGAGAAAATGGAAAGAGGAAGGGAGGGAGAGAGGGGGAGCTCTGTTTTGTCTCCACCTACACTTGCACACTACCAGCGACTGGATTTTAAACTGAATGACTGTATAGTAGTATACTAAACATCTAGGACTAGATGTGTTAGGTCTACAGTTAATTTTTGACATTAAATTTTTTTAATTTAAGTAACAAGTGATCATTTTTAAATTACATGCTCAAAATATATTTTAGCAAGCATTCTAGATTTTATTTTCATAATACAGCTTAATGCTTTTAATGGGTCTGGGTTCGATTCTCAGCCAGGTTTGATTCCTGCCTCTATGTGCATGAGTGTGCATGTTCTCCTCGTGCTTGGTGGGTTTCCGCTACAGATTAGGCTACTTGGCGTTAGTGTGTGAGTGTATGTATGTGTGTTCCCTGCAATGGACTAGCACCCTGTCCAGGGTGTACCCTGCCTCATGGTACCAAGTCTCCAGGGATAGGCTCCAGGCTGCCCACGAGCCTATATACAGGATAAAGCAGTATAGACGATGAGTGAGTGAGCTTAATGCTTCCTTTCTCAGAATCATATTAAATCAATTTAAAATCTCACTATCTACTGGCATCCAGAATAGCATGGATTTCCTTTTAAATTTGTTTCCTTTTTCATTTACAGTAGTGACAGAGACCTTTCCTTTGATCATTTATGATTGTTTTTGGAAACCCACGTCCTGGTCTTCCTAAACTTGCCGCTTACAAATAACTAAGTGTGTTTACCTGCCAGGGGTCGTGCCAAAGCTATACCCAGTTCAACATCTTCAGAGTAAATTCAGATACTTAATTTATTAAAGTACGAGAACTGGTTTATTTGGAGTTTTCCCAGTGCATCCTTCTGCTTATGAAAGCTAGGTACTGTTTTTAAATTATTTTTGTGCAGTGTGACATATAGGTCTTAAAAATGATACTTTTATTGAGTGAAAGTGAATTCTATATACAGTATAATGTATGTAATGACTATTACTGTGTGCAGAAGATACAACTGTGAAAAAACAAACAAACAAACAAACAAACAGAAACAAAACAAAAAGCTGAATTATCAGAAATATTATTTTGTCTTTATTGTTTTGTGCTATAGATTTAATTAAATTTCATATCTGAGCTCAACAAGGCAGTGAGGGAGTAAATTGTATATTATATTTAAACATTTTAAAACAGTTTTTAATGGATTGGCACTCCGTCCAGGATGTACCCTCCAGTCCCCACGAGACCCTGTATACAGGATAAAGTGGTATAGATGATGAGTGAGTAATAAAGTTTTTTTTAAAAACTAATATAAAGATGTAAATATTTAAAAATAAAAATGTTCTTGTGTGTAAATTATAAAAGTTGGTTTTATTGTTTTAACAAAATGCAATGCTAAAACACAGAAACACAATACTGTACAATTAAACAAGTAAACAATATTAAAATAAAACTTTTTCCTCTTGACAAATTTAATTGTTTTTTTTTATTTAGTTTTGTTTATATTTACTCTTCTCTCTCTTAAAGTCTTTTCGTTCCCTGCAGTTTGTTTAGCTGAGCATCTGCAGACCTCTGCCTTTCTGAGATTAGCTTTCACATCTGTTTTTTCCGGAGCCTGTGTCTGACCCAGACCTCCAGTCTCTGTGTGCAGAGTGAAGTAATTTACGATGTGTTTTCATCTGCACCACTGACTCCAATAAGGCCTACAGTAGATGACTTTGTGCCCCTAATTAGAGGTGGAGAAAAGCAAGACAGGGATAAAGACAGCAATGAACATGGAACTTGATGAGGTAGAACAATCACACAAGGGTTTCTATTTTATATTATGTGCATACTAGCAAATGACACATTTATTGTGTTTTTGGATGTTTAAGAAGTGTGAAGCATTTCTTTATATTTTGGTGTACAGAATACAGTGTACAGTGCATCAGTGCATGTTGGTGTACAGTGCATTTGTGCTTGGTTAGCATGTGTAATGCTCATACTTTGCTTTCTGTATCTCCCCTCTGTCCTCTACAGGTGATAATGAAGAATGGCCACTCCAGAATTTTAGGAATATGAAAATCTAAGGCTAAAATTCGTGGAGAAGTGTTTATACTGTATGAATTGGATATGTGATGACTGTGCTGACGGTGGTGTAGTGGTTAGCACTGTCGCCTTGCACCGCCAGGGTCCGGGTTCGATTCCCCGGCCAGGCTCGATTCCCG
>JAQQZT010000005.1:14578492-14596235 GCA_030068275.1 Clarias platycephalus | reverse complement strand
CCCTGTCCAGGGTGTACCCTGCCTCGTGCCCGAAGTCTCCTGGGATAGGCTCCAGGCCCCCCGCGACCCTGAATATATAGGATAAAGCGGTATAGAAAATGAATGAATGAATTAATGACTGTGCTGAAGCAAACGGCATTTTCCAGAAAACTTCCTGTGACTCATCACCAGCTACAAAAAATTACAAGAATAATCCACTATTGAGTAGAGCACTTGTGGGTGGGCTCAGTGTCTCACACGGTTATAAATGAGTTTATTTTTGACCAGGATCTAAGAATTTTCAGTAGTGTGCTTCATCACCATGCCAAGCCCTCTCTTTTTTCTAACTCATCTTTTAATCTACCAGTCATGTAAAACCTTGAATGTGCAGAGCAATAGTTTAATCAATAAAATGGGCTGTGGTTGGTTTACACTTTATCTAGATGTAGTCCCGCTGCCTCCCTCTCTGAGACAGCCATGGACCTTGTTTTAAATCAGCTTTCCAAGAATAAAAACACCTCATAAAATGTAAGCCATTGTATGAGCAAGCCAGAGGCAACAATGGCAAGGAGAAAGTCCATGATCTGACATGAGAAAGAAACCTTGAGAGGAACCAGACTCAAATGGGAACCCATGTTCATTTGGGTAATATTGGATAGTTTGACCATAGATAAATCACTTCTATACTGTAACTGTGTGCTCTGAGTTTGAAAGAGCAATTTTATAACAAAAAGTCTGTGAGAGTTGACATTTGTTGTTCACTGATGGAGACTTGGGTACAAAACTATTAGAGTCCTTTCAGTCCTTAAGCTATTAGAACTGATAAATAAATGAAGAATTTGGCCACACGTGGAGAGCATCAAAATACACTTACTGTACAAACCAGGAAGGTGGTGTTGCAGTTGATATAATGTGATGATGACTTAGGACAAAGATGACCATGATACATTTAGGGCTGCAATTGTCATGTATAGTTTTATGTTCAAGTCCCCATCCATGAACAGGTTTCAAGAATTCATGATAAAATTATAATGAATTTATTGGTTAAACAGTTGCACATTTGCTTACAGTATATACTGTAGTACATAGTTACAGAAGGGAATTATTTCTAATCACACTATCTGGTCTCTGAGAACTATGAGATGAGAAACTATTTGAGTCAGGTTTCTCTCAAAGTTTGTTCCGCATGTCACCTCAGGAAGTTTTGCCTTAACACCTTTGTCTCTGGGTTCCTCATTAGGGGCAAATTTGTTTAAAGCTGATTTATAAAATATGATTTTCTTTGTGTCCTTCAATAAAAATTTCTATAAATAAAACTGAATACAGCTATGAAAATGGTTTAGATGTAGCTCCATAAAAGGAATAATTAAAACACACAGGGTCACAAGTTTGTTCTTGGTTAGCATGTAACCCAAGTCAGACATGGGTTACAAAAAGCAATTTTCTCATAAGCATATCACTAATGTCTGCATTTTGTCAACACTCACACACTGACTCATCTATACCGCTTTATCCTGTATTCAGGGTGGTGGGAGACCTGGAGCCTATCTCTGGGGACTTAGGTCATGAGGTGGGGTACACCCTGGACTGGGTGCCAATCCATTGCAGGGCACACGGTCAACTAGCAATAACATAACACTTAACAGATTGTACCAAATTATACCAAATTGTCCATCACACTTTTTAACTTACTTCACACCCTACTATTCCTGGCCCTGGGTCACTGTCTGTGAAAAATGTCTGTGGCTGTTATTTCCATGTTTACAGTATGTGCGTCTCCTCTCAGTTGTCTGGTTTCTAGGGGTGTAATGAAGAATAGACAAATTGACAAAATTGTTGACCAAATTAGTTGCCAACTTTATAGTCAGTTGGTAACATAATTGTGTGTTTTTCTTTCAAACTCAGAAAACTCTGACATGTAGGCATTACCATGAAAGTAGTAAAATGTCAACATCTTCCTAACTAAAAACCTCCAAAGTGTAGAAGCATTTTACTCTTAACACAGACAATCCATTGGAAGACGTTGGGAGCTGGAATATTTGCAAATATGACGTTACCTGCATGTGAGCGCATCACTTACTGTATGCTCTAACAGTCATGTAATCTCTCTCTGTGATGTCTGGTCTCGGTAAGTTAATTACCTAGAAGGCTAGCTATCAGTGCTCAACGCTGTATGAGGCAACTAAACAATGTGATACTGTCTAATAATGCTTGTTTGATTAGGCAAGCACAAAAAGTAACGTTATGCCTTTATCCATTTTTGGGTTGAAAAAGCCATCATTGCTAAATGTGTGACATCACTGATCGCAACTGCCTGAACTGCTTTTCTTTAATAATGTTTAAACAGTATAAAGCACAAACATGAAATCAAACAGCTACAGTACAGTACATGAAATCTAGGAGTATGGATAGGCTAGAAACTGAGGCTAATGCTAACAAGCTTACTTTTTACTTTATGGCAGTGGTAATCAGTTATGTATCTTGAGGGGTACTCAGTTATAAATCATCCACTTAGCCAATTTCCCTAGAATTGAAAGTCCACAGAGGACAAATACGCAAAACCACCCCACGTACCACAAAGTACAGGATAAGATAGATGTACACACAAGTATTACTTCACTTATACAAATAGTTAAATCAAAAAAGTTTTATTTGTTTGCCAAAAACCCATATTAAGCAATGTGATGCCTTTGTGGCTTGCTTGTTCTGTGTCAATGTTAAATGAACAGTTTTCACTGTTGACTTGTCCTTTCTTGGTACTGAACAATTTTAAACTTTGACCTTTAACGTTCTGCACACAGTATCAATAGTCTTTCCTGATTTGTATTTCTTTCTATGTTGTGAAACAATGCTGAAGCCATCCAAAATATCCAATAATCTTTGAACGGTTGATACTGAGATGTGTCCGCTACTTATGCCCTGTAAAGCCTTCATAACAGCCCTAATCTGAGGTGCTGGAAACCGGTGATTTTTGAGGCTGGTAACTCTACAGTAAATGAACTTCTCCTCTGTAGCAGAGTTAAGTTTTGGTCTTGTTTTTTCTTTCATGAGAGCCAGTTTTATCATGGGGCTTGATGGGTTTTTCTAATACACTTGACAATACTGTTCATGCAAAACCTATTCCAGAACAGCTGACCTTTGTGTTTTGTTGTTATTTAATTATGGAATTCTATACGTGTTATTTTATAATTGTGAAATTTCTAGTATCGTTATAGAATGTAGAAAATAAATCACTAAACAAAAAAATTTGAATTGGCACTTTATGCAGTAATGTTTGTTCTCATAGAAACTGATTCCTAGGCTTTGTGATTGAAAGAAAAGAAAGGAGAGTTTCACACAAATTGCAAAGAGAGAATTTATCAGAGACATTACATAACAAAATCATGGCTTATCAAAGATTGATGAAACCTGTCAGTCATTAGTACTAGGTACCTGTAGGACTAGAAATGTTCATTTATTAATGAAATTTTGTAGCCAAAATGTTGTCCAGGTTATAATGGTTTAGCACTTCTCATAATTCAGTACACATGAACGAGAAATTTTATCCTTTATTATGCTTAATAAAGTCATATAAGAATTTACATCCTGACAATACATGTACATAGAATTTTATTAGTGTTATAGATGTGACATTAAATGTTTATAGATATGACGTGTCTGAATCAGTCCTCTACAAACTACAGCATATAAAGAATATGCTTAAATAGTGAATTTTAACATGAAATATTAAAAATATTAACAGCTAACTATAAACTTATTCATTCAGCAATTATTGCTGACTATATTCTGGACCTTTCTTTTAATAATAATAATAATAATAATAATAATAATAATAATAATAATAATAATAATAATAATAAAAGAAAATATCAATCATGATAAGGATTGAATGACAGATTTTCAATGGTTCTAAGGTTTTAAAAATTTTTTAGAGACATTTTTTAGAGACAGTTAAGTTCTTGAATGACCAATGCAAAAACTTGATGAAAAATTATATTTCTAGTGCTATATATTTATTTTTATTAATTAAGACTACTACAGAGTAAGATTTGCTTCATTTTTTTAAACTAGTGTGGTCCATATCAGCTGCGAGACATTGAATGCTTGGACATTTGTGAAATTTGACATTAAATTCAAGTTATATATTATAAATATAATAATATTAATACTGTATAATAATAATAATAAATTAATATAATAATATAATATAGTATAAAGTTACATGAAACATGAGTGTATAATTCTGGGATTTCTGTAAATGTTAAGTGAATTCTCCACTACCAGGGTTGGATCTGGTGTTTATTTAAGCCTGGTGAGTCTAAAGAGTTTCATGTCATGTTTGCGAAAGGTGTATTTGCTCACTCCATTTGTTACAGTACACTTTAAGTTATATGGAATCATCACTGGTTCAGGAGATTCTTTTTCAGGCAGTTTTAAGTTTTTGTCTTGTCTTTGTTTCTGTAGTGCAGTTAGTGTATACTGTATGAGAGTGCAATGGATCAACATTTGATGTTCATATTCAATATATGATGTGGTTTCCCCTTAGTGAGATTTTCACATATGTTTCGATCAACGTAAGGACATTATCTATGAGTTTGCTTCTATAAATTATTTGTCATTATTTAGATTTATATGGTGGAAGATGTAAGGTATACCAAGGTTATAAGTAGTGATGAAGCTTTAAGTATTAAAGATATCCAGCCAGCTGTGTGGAGGAATGGTTCATTTCGAATGGCTTCATGTGCTCATTAGCGGCTTCTAGAGGTGAGAAAATATAGGCCTGTGACAGGTCATAAAACTGACATACTGTAAATAATTGCACTCCATATGTAACAATAGCTTATGCCATGTTTCTAGGTTATATACGTTATTATATTTGTAGGAAAATAATAAGATACTGTGAAAAGTATAGTACGCTTCACCTGGACACTGAAAGTGTTTCTTGCTTGTGTGACTTAACTAAAAATACAGAAAGGAATGTAATCATTTAATATTTTGGCCAGCATCATTTAGCCAGCATCATCTTGCCATGCTACCACTAATAATTGTAAAGTGAAATGTGAAATGATATGAACTATCTAAAAACGACCTAGCAAAGCTTAACCTATGATCAAACATGTACTGTATCCAAATGGGGTTTCAAATTATCAACAATAATGACAAAACAAAGCATGCATCAGTATGAAGTGTCTGTGTGCTAGACATGCTCTGTGAAGCCTAACATCACTTTCATTGGAGATTAGCATATGATTTTCTTGTATTTTAAGTGGTATGGGCATATAGGGTGAGGAAGTTCAATGCCATACTGTTATTGGGTACTAACTGACCTTGGATATGTCATCTCATCCCCTGTATAGTCAGCCATTGTTCACTCAGTCAGTTTGAGTCAGTAACTGAGCATTCTTGTTTATGACAGTTGCTACTTTTCTGCCTGTCTGTGTATTCAATATAATGGTTTGGAGATGGCATCTCTGACACATTTCTCTCCAGCTGAGGTGGTTGTTTGAGACTGGTATATCTGTCATTTGTTAAACATTACCTTTCTTATCCTGAAAGATATTATGTTGTATTAGCTATCCATACATTTAGAACTTATAAAACCTCTATAAAGCTAGTCTTTTGGACAGTATATTTACTGTATCTACGTATTATAGGAGCAATGAATTTAATGTGCATTTCCTTAACTTCTGGTCTGTGAGTGTGCAAAAGAATGTATTTTTGACTACACAGAAAAACATTTTGACAAGCAGGCAGTGCCTAAAGGAATGATTTTATTTTAAATATATGATTTTCAATTATTCACAGTCCTTCTGCTACTATTACCACTTCTTTTACCACTTTATTACTCCTAAAACCCCATTTTCCTTCTACTGCTCTTCTTCTTCCTTTGTTCTGTACTTGTCCCACTATTCCACTTGCAATCAATGTAATCATTATGTAATGTAGGAATGATTGAACCTTATGTTAAACTCTCATTTATTTTTCACAGAGATACTGAGATGAACTGTCAATGCCATTTTCTATGCTCTAGCCTCATCTAGTGGACATTTAACACAGCACATTGGGATTTAATAACAAATGCAGTACATTACTGACTTAGGATGGTATTTTAGAATGGTCACATTATTGGCCTGCATAAAGGAAAGGAAACATTATGATTATGAGCACCACATCTGCGGGAGAAATATGATGAGGAAGAAGATGAGGAGAAGTTGCATTAAAATAAATAAATAAATAAATGAATAAATAATTCAAAATCCATCATTAGAAATGACAGCATCACAGCTATGTTTAAAAGTACAACTAAAAGCATTTGCCCATGAACCATACATCTCGGAGAATTCACAGGATTGAGACTAAACAGCTGTGTGGTTCAGAGAACATAAGGAATTATTTTCTTATATTAATTAGCCACACATTGCATGCTATAAACAAAATATTAGTGAGTGTGCCTTTTTTTTTTTTGGCGAGACACCATATGAATGTTATGCAAATGTTATATATGAATAAATGTTTCAGTAAAATTTCCAGGTGAAAAAAAAGAAGACAAAAACAATTCACCATGCTGGAATACAGGTCAAGTTAATGAGCGCTCCTCACAAATAATCTCTTTCCACTGCCTGGAATTTTGCAAATAAAATGCATATTCTGCAGCCTGAGGATCTAGTCTTCTATTTTAGAAGGCTACTAATCAGTCCACTGGATGCATTGCTGACCCCAAGCCTAAAATAAGGAAGGACGGTAGCATTGGGAAGGGCATACGGTGTAAAACTTGTGCCAAAGTTGTATGCAGATCATATGGATTTGCTGTGGTGAGCTCTTGACAGCAGCAGTCGAAAGACTGACAACAACAACAATAACAACAACAACAACAACAGCTGGAAACAAATCTATAAAAATTTCACAAACATAGAGCCTATGAAGTATAATTTTCTATCTTCCAATTGCTCTACCTCCACATTTCCCATCCATAATCTACAACATTAATTAGTACAGTCCTTTGCTTTTGAAGGCATGCTATCTGTTTTGAGGGTGAAACGACATGGTCTAGTTTCCCACTCAACAAGCGTGGTCACGTCAGACACAGCATCATTGTCATTAAACACCTATACCTCTTTGCAAATGTTCTGAGTTTCAGATTGCATGAAACTAAAGTACGAGACAGAATGCTTGAATGAATGAGTACAATAATCTATTTTCCACAATGCTAAGCCTCTTCATAATCGTGATCAAATTCAAAACACAAGTCTATGAGACAAAGAAATTACACATCAAATGTCCTGGTATGTCTTCACAGTACAGAATATTTCTCATATTCTTATCTATTTATACCACAAAGTAACAAGAAGTAAGGTCATGCAGAACTGTCCACTTTTTTGAAGGACCCTATTAGTAAGAC
Organism: Clarias platycephalus; assembly: GCA_030068275.1. Lineage (NCBI taxonomy): Eukaryota > Metazoa > Chordata > Actinopteri > Siluriformes > Clariidae > Clarias > Clarias platycephalus. The sequence continues at coordinate 14,588,857 of JAQQZT010000005.1, read as the reverse complement.
ACAGTTTCATCATTGGCGAGTGATAACAAGCAACACCTGCAGCTCTGTCCCTTCTTTTGTCCTGTCTTTTTCTCTTTGCCTTTACATTACTTTGCGGTTGGGCTTCTTCTGGCCTGTTAGACTGACTGAGTGGAAAAATAATGATGGCCATATGAAAGGCTGAGTGCGTAGAGTGGATAGTGTGTCTCCAGTTGGGGCCTGCCAAGACTGACAGGTGTCTGAAATCTGTGAAGGCATGGAATGCTCAAATGAATGCAGAGTGGGTCACACTGAAGCTGAGCAGCTTGTTTAAGCTGTTATTTAAAGCCCTGTTTCTGACTGCATGTGCAGTCCTCTGATGGTTCCATTCATTGTGACAGGGCAAATCATTAAATTAATAATTAGAGTCTATCATAAAAATGAGAATGTCATATAAATTTACTACATAAAAATGGAACAGACGATGATCTCACAGTCTGGCTTCTGGATAGGCATGAAAAATGTCATATAGTTAGTGGTTCTTATTAAACCTTGAAGTTTGAATGTATATAATATCTATCTATCTATCTATCTATCTATCTATCTATCTATCTATCTATCTATCTATCTATCTATCTATACTGTATATATATAATAAATATACATATATACATATTTATTATGACACCTCATATTTAATTAGATATGTAAATGTACAATGTGCTTTTACTTAAAACCCAAGTGGCAGAGATACATACCGGCAACTCAGCATAGGACAATGATGATCAAATAAATAAATAAATAAATAAATAATAATAAAAAATAATAATAAAAAAAAAAAGAAAAGAAAATATTTTTTAAATTATCATTCTCAAATATTTAAGTATGTTCAAAAAGATTTGTAAAAAGAATTGCATGTAAAAACAAATTTTTTGTCATTTTCTGGTGCATATTTCATGCCTCTCTGTTCTTTATGCATTTAAAAATAGGTAATATTGGCTGAATGAATCAAACAATAATAACTATGAGTTTTTAATCTCATAACATTTGGTAAATCTAAGGGGAAATAATACCAACAGATATTTAAATCCTCAGTCCTGGATACTTGGGATGTGTCTCAAAACACATTCTATGCTACTAAATTTTTGTTAGCTAAAAACAATGTCATTGATGTTTAGGCATCCTATTTAGTGTGTAGAATGCAGTTTTGGACGCATCCCTGATTTCTCATTGAGTGTGTATTACTTGGCACTCACAGCCATGAAAAAAATGTACATTTAGCAGCTTTAAATTGTGCATCACTTAAATAGATCCTCCTGGGTAAGCGCATCAGCCCATTTCAGTGAATTACCCCAGCCCATCCTATTCCAATGCATTTACTTTGATAAATGAGTTCTAGATAGAAGCCATCTAAAGGTAACCCTCTCAAACTGTTCTTGCCTTTTGCATATGAGAGCAGTTCGATTGCTAAGGGAATTAACTCACACTGCAATTGGACTCCAATAATGGTTTCTTAGCTTGGGGTAAATTTCTTGGCTCTGATTGCAAGATGTTCAAAAGCAATCTGAGAGAACAGTCCAACTGTTCAAACACTGCTACAAATGGGTATTTTCTTTGGGGAAAATAAAGGCAAATACATTGTGTTAATACACACAAAATGCAAGTTGTTACTATAATGTGTATGTTTTACTAATGCTGAAAAATATGATGATCAGTTAGATAACATTCTTTTTTTCACTCGCCAATTAGCAAATATACTGTATTATTGTACATGTTTGATTAATGTGCAAAAAGCATCACTGCCATACTGTATGTTTGATAACCCTTAGTAGACAAGGGACCCTGAATTAATGAACTTAAATTTCTGCATGCAAAATACATTCTTGAGTAGGAATGTATGAGTATCTCATATGGACTTGAAACCATACTGTATATACTGTATGTCTTATTAAGGGTGAAACACAGTGATGCACTCTTACCGTTTCAGGATCTATGTTTTTTTTTTTCTGAACTCAGTTTTACATGCATGTCTGTGTGAGTTTTACAGGTTGTTCATGTGTGGGTTTCCTCCAGGTTCTCCAGTTTCCTCCCACAATCATGTATCCAAAAACATGCTGCTACTGTAGGTAGATTAGTGAGTGTAATTCATCTTTGTGTGTGTGTGTGTGTGTTTTATGCAAACAAACCCTAACCAGAATAAAGTGTCTATTGTACATCAATAAATCATAGAGATTGACGTAAAGCAAATAGAATTAAAATATTAAAATAAAAATAAACAAAAAATAAACTTAGATTTAATAATAGATAGATAGGATGTATAGTAGTAGGATGCGAAGTGTGAGATTATTTTTCAGGGTATGGGATAAACTTGCTTAAAACTGAAGCAATAAACCTATTTAGAAAATATGTATGTATTTATTAAAAATATACATTTCTGGTTAATTGTCCTTATTTGGTTTATTCAGGTACAGTATGTCACCATCTCTTTGATTCTAGCCTCAATACGTTTCCACATATTCCTCTAATGTTTCAGATTTTCAGTTTGCACAGTCCAGTGTTCACTGAAATGATGCACTAAATCCATAAATGTTAGACCTGGAGCCTAATTATATTTCTGAAAAATGCTGCCAGGCAGCATAAAATATCAAAGTTGAAGGACAGAGGATATTGAAATCATGTTTATGTTAATCTAGTCTTATGATTAAAGTCTTGTGCTTTGAATAAAATGCCCTGTGGTTACACTTACTGTATAAAGGCTTCTTCTTAGTAAGCACAAAAGGTTAACTGTCTCACTTGATTCTTGGACACTCTTATGACCAGCATCCAACTTCATGCTCCATCAAACATTGTGTGCGCGTTCCAGAAGGTGGTACAGTGCTGTAGTAAGTCAATAAGCAGGGGGTTAAAGGTGAAGGCTTGGCAGCACCATCTGCTCACAGAACGCTATAAATGCTGCAAATGTTTGTGTTCTCATCATCAACTCTCCTCCTACTCGATGCCTCTCACTATTGTTCTGGTATACCCGAGTGACGACCGAGTTGGACTATTAAATTTAATCAAGCAGAGAATTTCTGCAGTGTTTTCCCAGGACAGAGAGGCATTTGAGGATTTATCAGCCCCGAAACATACAGTAAATTTCACATTTAAATCGTTTGGCCGGAGGCTTGTTCAGCAGGACAGCTGAAGTAGCAGGATATAACATTAGCCTGGGCAATGGAAAATAATATGTTTATTGATCCTTTAGTTTCTGCTATTTAATTTCATTTTCTATTGCAATGATTTTATGATTTAGCACTTCCCAGAATGAGCATTATAGATCTGATTTTATGGAAATGGAAAAGGAAAAGGGTATGCAAATGTGTTAGAAGTTTTTGGAGAGAAGTGTTGATATGATGAGAATTATTGATTCCCTGCATTACTCTTTTTTGCCAAATGTCTCCTTGTTGAGGCCTAGATTATGTGATCTACCGTTAGTGAGTACCTGTGTTTGTCAGGGAGATGAAAGAGCTTTAGTTTGCTACAGTACGTGTACACCAGCACATTCATTCAGTTTTCTAATCACATGACAGCAGCACAATGCAAGACAAAAGGAAAAGAAAAATCACCCCGATAAAAGACCTTCAGTTAATGTCCACATTAAACCTCTGAATGAATGCACTGTGTACAGTAGCCTCACTTTGGGGCTGTATGTGTGGAGTTTGCATGTTCTCTGCATGCTTGGTGGGTTTCCTCCTGGTGCTTCGGTTTTCTCCCATAATACAGAGACATACAAAATAAGAATGTTGTCAATTTTTCAAAAACGTTAGCTGCTATGTGATTTTCAACAGTACAGTCTATACTGAATGGTGCAAACCATGAAAACAAACAGAAGAAGAAAAATGCTGGGAATAAAATACTAACTTAAACAATCACTCTTTATAACTGTAGTGAGCAGAAAAAAAATCACAGTCTGCATAAAAGATTGATCTTGAAATGGACGTGCTACAACAGCAGAAGATCATTTCCTCTATAGCATTCAACAAAATAGCACAAAACAGGAACTTATGTTCCCAAATGGAGAGCTCATCAAACACACCAAATGAGTCACTAACTCAAGTGAGATCACATTTTTGCAGTTGCACAATCATGTTTCATGTCATTTCGTTGAGGTTCACACTTGCAAAATGGTAAGTACATTAATCAAGGACTTCTTTATGAATGAACTGTCTTTGCTACAGTAAGTAGTTACACTTATGCTGACTGTCAGAGTTAATGTATGGTAAATATGTTTATACCTCTGATTTGAATATGAGGTATAATTTTTCCTGGGTTATTTATTTATTATCTACTCACATCATTTCATGTGCAGTACCAGGTAAGGTGACTACTGTGCAACATGATATGTTTTGAATCATGCACAAGAAATTATGTTAGTATATAATGAGAATTTTGAATTTTGAAATTTTAATTTCTTCCAAAAAGCAGGACTGACTGAAGCGGTCACTGCCAGAGCATGGGGCTTATTGAGTGTGAATATACAGTAGTTCACTGAACGAAATATGGAATTTAGAAATGGGGATGCTGAATTAATTAATTTAAATTTCTGCATGCAAAATACATTCCTGAGTAGAGATGTATCAGTTCTGATATGTGTATCTCATATGGACTTGAAACCATGTACTGTATGCCTGTAAGCAACATACCAAAGACTATACCAAAGTCAGTCTCTTCTTTGCCACAAACCCATAATTTTTTAAATAATTTTTGTTATCACTCTGTGATATACAGAAAACCAGTTCAATAAGATGCCCTTTCCTGATTTATATCTTGCCTAATAGACTAGTCTTTGATTAGTATTCCCATTTCTTCCCTCCTTTGTGTTTGTTGGGAACATTAATCAAAGACTAGACCAGAAAACAGATGGACACCAATGGGTGACAGATCTGTGTCCATCCTCCACTGGGGGTGGAGACAAGACCAACGAAGGAAAATGAAAAACTATCACATGTTGTGAAAACAATGCTCTGTGGGGATTCATGGCAGTAACTCTATTCCGAATATGGCCCAATGACCGTAGCACTGTCTACTCCATTTATTCCATCAATCACTGGAAAAGGGCCACCAGAGGACCACCACGGTCCACCTCCTGTTTGGATAAGACCATCCTCAATTAAGCAATGATACTGACAGTGTGTTTTGTGCTGACATGGTACAGTACCTAAAACCTGACCTCCAAAACTCTCCAGCCAGCAGCAGTCCTGAGATAAGAAACAACCCCTGCTGGAGATCTACAAAAAAAAAAACTAACAATTAACACAAACTTGAGTTAAGATCTCTCAATGTGGACCAACATAGCAAGTGCTTCTAATAAATGTACCTTTAAAAAACCTCTAGTGACTCTGTGCCTCAACCCAGCACTACTCCAACATCAGTCATCCAAATAATACCTCACCAGTGATAGACATAGTGTAGTTTTCTCTTTCCATTGATGGATGGGGTAGAATCTGAAACATTGTGAATAGCAAATAGTGTTGTAGTTCCATAATTGAGTGTACAGTATTAATGTATTTCAGCAGTAGTGTCATGGCACGGAAAAAATGGAACCTGCCATCTATTCTTGTCATGTCAGTATATTTTGCTTTTGCTTTTGCCTTTTCTGCTTCTCATGGTGTAAGTTAAAATAGAATTTATGCTTTTCAGTGTTTCTTTTACATTTTATCATATTGAGATTTACATGTAGATCAAGATGGGTAGAACTGAATCCTAAACAAATAATCAGTAAGCACACCTTCTTGCTCTTGTATAAAATGTTTAGTTTTTGCTTAATGAAAAAAAAAAAAAAAAAAAAAAGGCATCCATTTTTTGACAACAGGAGGTACAGCTTCCTGTTGAATCCAATATTAATAGTGCAACAGGGAAAACTGCTCAGAAGATTTGCAGCTGTGGGATATTACTGTTCATGTTTGACTGTTGAGCAGTAAGTACCACCCTGACAAAGTATCATCCAAATACTGAAGCTAAAATACTTTCATAAACCAAGAAGCTTTTTTATACCCCCAGGTAATACACAATCAGGTAATAAACAATACACCATCAAATGTACCTTACTCACTCTACCCTTCACAGTACATGCTGTTACACTAAATTAAAAGCAACATGCATTGCTGTTTTTTATTGTATATTCATTTAAATATCATTGGCCTTGCAAGTGCATTACTGAAAACAGTAGATTTATGTCCACAAGAAGGACTATACCTAGAATACCCTATTTTGTCTAGTTTCTGTAGGCTACAGACAGCAGTAAAATATAGATGAGAGCAGTAGTGGGCTCCCTTGGGAAATCTTGTGATTTGTGTGGTGCAGAACAAAGAAATCCTGAATGCAACTCTTCCTGTGAAATGTATCTTCATGTTGGACATGATGCTCCTTTTGGTGTCTCTGTCATGGCAATAACTCAGGATGAATAAACAAGTGGATTTTTTTGTCCATAAATTAATTGAATCACCACCAGGCAATGATCTCATGTGTCAAATGTGCTACATTAAGTGCTGTGGGTAGGTTTGGGTCACAGCTTTCCACACAGTCTTTATTTGTAGGAAACTTGTGTTGCCATGCCTCATTATAATTCAAAGAGTATTTTGCGATGTTCACAGATGGGAAAAACATCTGGATGGAGAATGTTGCAAAGTGCACTTCATTTCCCTTGTCATTTCTTTGCATCATGGTCACACTGTGACCATTGTAAAGCAATTTTGATTTAAAATGTATAGCTAAAACATGGATATGAATTTAAAGACAGCAGTATTATAAAAATTATTGGCAAAAAGCATAAAGAACCTCCCTATATGGCAGTTTGACACAGCTGCTCTTATGAATTTATTAATTAAATTATTGGTGTGTGTGATTGAGTTAAAAGATGTGTTTGATCATCCAATAGCTTTAGTTAATTACCATCTGTAAACCTGTTCAAAATGCCTAGCATCCTTATGGAACAAGTGAAGACATCTCAGTGTCAACACATATTGGTCTCTATTGAAGAACATTATTTATTGAATTCTGTGTAGCAATTTTACCTTCTCATAAAGGCTGCTGACTCCTTGAAGTCCAGTTTCTTCCTATAGTGCTATTCAATATGAAAACAATTGCCACCAATGACAATTCATTTTATACAGCCTGTTATAAAGGATAATTTTACTGAGAGCTCATAAAAGGCCAATTCCATCAACAGAAATGCTGACAGATTCCCCTTTAGGAAAAAAAACGTGCTCAGCATATTGTAAAAATCCATGATAATTATCACGCAATATTAGTTTTGTCACTGGAGGCTCATGCTATTTGGTTTTCCAATTTCAGAAAATATGGCTATTCTAAAATCTCCTGCACATTTAAGTACAGATTTGGGCCAGTTTTTCACTCTATATTTTGACATTTTAAGACACTCAGATTTGATTTTATGACATTCAAAAAAACTTTTACTTGTTCAATATGAAAAGAATTTGAATGATACTGCTCTGCACTGTACTATATACAGTACTTTATAGTGAACTATACTATGAAGTGAATTCAAATCAAACCGGGACTTGTGAGTAAGGCTTAAAACCAATTCAAATTTACAAAAGACTCTGAGCACAGTACAGAAGCCATTTCCACATGTTTGGGCCATTAACGGAGTTCCTGAGAAGCCAGCGTTTCAGAGGGGAGAAAGCAGTTGATCATGGCTCCGGCATACTGAGAAAACTTTCTAACTTGATTATATCTAAGCACTAGTGAAATGCTGGAATAAGTGCATTAGTGTAGCAGGGATTATACAGAGAAGAAAGGAGTTTTTACTGTCATACAGTAACTGTGCCCTGTTGTCCTGCACAAGTCCCAGTTTGGTTTAGGTTCTATCATATTTACTTATCGTGATATACTGTAGTGAGAAAGAGAGAGAGAGAGAGATAGAGAGAGAGAGACCGAGACAGAAATAACTTGTAGGCCACAGCCCATCAGGAAAATACCTTTTCCTATAATTGCGTTCCTGCTTCTCAGGTCACCTGGTGCTATAAGGCCCAGGACTGAATGGGCATTACACCCGGAATCACAAATGATATTTCTGCAGCTAGACAGAATCAACTTTCCACCATAGCTGTGTTTGAACACTGGAAACCATGCTGTGAGTCTCTCATCTACCACCACCATGAAATAGTGAAATGTGGAAATGTAGCTCTTGCTCAGCTAGGAAGCTTGTAATAGTGCAGCAAGAAATATTCACCTTGCCTCAGGCCCCATGTGAAATGAACTTATCATATGTGGAAATAAAATGTGCACCTCCATTAAAGTGAAAAAACCGGCAGACTCAAGATTCTATCACAACAATATACCACAACTGTCTTTTTTTGAGTGAGATAGAAATTGGTCTTTGTCAAACTGAAATGAATGTAACCATGATACAGTATGTAGAGATACTGTAGGGGCAGGATGCAAATTAGGGCTACAGTGATGTACCGTATCTTCTTCACTTGCTTGGCAAAAACAACATTAGTTGTAATGTTTATAAATATGAACCATTTCCCATTTCTATGGGAAATATATTTTAAAAGCACTACAGTAAAGGTCATCCACTGCATCCCTGACCAGTATAAAGCAGTTATTGACAATTAATGAAAAATATACAAATCTTCAACTAAAATGCAGCATCACGTTCATGCCTGAAACCCTTTGCAATCGAATGCTTCTTAAAATGTATTGAAACAAGGTCCTTATACAGTGTCACAGGTTATGGTCAAGGTCATTGTTGTATTTGATACCTTTGACATACTTTTAAATTGAGTCCTAAATGAATAATGTTTGAGCTACAACTTGTTTACATAGACATTTCAATATTTACATCATTCATTCATGAATTTATTCATTCATTTATTCATTCATTTATTCATTTGTTCATTTCCAGAAACTTTCGATTTGATACTGAGCATATCATGGAAACACTGAGTAAGTTGAGATGGCATCCTATTCATAGCATTGAGGTATTGCATGTCCAATCTATTTGCAACATACTGTATGATGAGCGAGATATATTTACATGTAAGAAGCCTCATTGCTTCCTGGGTGATTCACCTCACTTGTTAAGCTGTGACAGTGGCTTAATATGGATACTCAGCAGGCAGTAGAGAAATGCCATTGTATATCATAATGACACATAGCAGGAGGCCTGAAGCTTATGCCAGGGGTGCATGAGATGGGGTACACTCTGGATGAGGAAACACGCATACTCACACACCACGGGCAATATTGGAAACACCAATTAGCCTAATCTGCATGTCTTTGAATTGTGGGAGAAAACCAGAGCTCCTGGAGGAAACCCAATAAACCGAGGGAGAACATATAAGTTCCACAAGCACAGACCCAGTGTGGTAGTTGAACCCCTTAATCCTGGAGGTGCGAAGCCACAGTGCTAACCACCATGCCACCATGCTACCTGGTCTGCTTAAATGCAAGGCAGTCTCATTTATTTATGATAGAGCCACATTGTGTTGCAAAGTTCTATTACGAATCGAAATATTTGTATTCTCCCTAAACTTCATTTTCACCGCCTCAGGATAGTCAAGGTCTTCACAGTGGACTTTATTTAATTTTTTAAAGTAGGAAGCTAAATTGCTCATATCACAGTACTGCCTCATTGCATAGTACTGCCAACAGTCCAAGTAAGATCCATCATAAAGACACTCAGGCCACATTTGGCACAATTGGTGGAAATAGATTTACTTTATTTGACACTTTAATTACAGTTTTGCACTAATGGAAGGTTATGAAAGGTAAAGTAATGATATTATCAAGTGGATCCTATTTAGGAAGAAATCCAATTAGGAAAAAATGCTTCATTCTTTAATTGAGTATATCTTTTTATGAGTAGCCTGGGGTATTGATTATATACCTCTTCTTCATATTCACTGTGCAGACATTTCCAATCATACTGACCAGTGAACAAAGAAAGGATTGAACATTGTTGGGGAGTAGGTCATGAATATCAATAATGCAGTTTTCATGCATGTTCATGACATATATACTGAATCCTTATCTAGTGAGATGGAGTTCATTTGCTCGGAAAGCTTTGAAAACCCCTGCCTGAGTGTCATACTTTAGAAGATGAAAATGCAAATCCATACATTTATCCAAGATGTTCAATGTGGAGTACAGACATAGGACTGTGATAGATGTGCTTAAAAGGCAGTTTTGGGGAAATTTACAGGATGGTGGAGAAATAAAACAAAATAAAATTGTGGTATAACTCGCATAATCACTCCATTTTGACTAGTAGAATGAGTGCTCACCATTGTCTTCAAAGTAGGATATGATGCAATTTCCCCAAACATTCTCTCTCTCTCTCTCTCACACACACACACACACACACACACACACACACACACACACACACACACACACACA
>JAQQZT010000005.1:14560997-14575242 GCA_030068275.1 Clarias platycephalus | reverse complement strand
CTTGACCAGGACCACACCCCTAAATGCATTGAAGCAACTGCCATGTGATTGGTTGATTTAGATAATTGCATTAATGATAAACTGAACAGGTGTTCCTAATAATCCTTTAGGTGAGTGTATATTATATATATATATATATGTATGCTGTAGATACCCTCCAAAATAAATTAAGACCATATACCAAAGGTTTCAGACAGTGCTTTTTGAATAAAATTTAAATGAGATTCATCCTAGTGGTTAATTCGGTGTTTCAGTAGTTCAACATTTTATACTCCACCTACAGTACCAAAAGCATTCAAAACATAGAAACCACTAGCATGACACACTGCTATACATTAGCATACCAATTCCTCAAAAGAGCCCGTTATAACCCTAAACAAATTCTATATTTCTTCATATCTATGTAGAAAACATATACGTACATACATGTAGAGCCACCCTTTGAAAACAATTCATACAGTACTTACGCTTTACCTCATTTTTAACATTTTGTCTCCAAACTAGTGAGAAAGTATAATTAAGTCATCAGATTCAGTGGGGTATTTGGGATATAAATAAGCCCATTTTATTCTGTCTGCACTACAGGAGTCCAATAATTAGAGAAAAGAATGAAGCATAGGAAATTCTAGCCTAATATTGATTTAAAGACCGAGGCAGAAGCAGGAACATGAAGACAATCTGGATAAGATTGGCCCTGGCTGTGAGATCACCCCCAGAATTCATTACTGAATTTACACTGATAAAAAGATTCTGCTAACTGGGGTAATGGGATATGGCAGGGATCCAGTCCAGACAATGGGCTGGCTGTGCAAAAATCTTTATATCAATATGTAATGCATGATACATACAAAGTGCAAAAAAAATTTATTAAAAAAGAGAATGAATGAATACTAATGTTATATATGGTTATCATAAGCAAAAATGCACACTTTTTTCTAATAATTAACAGTAGAAATGTTTATCATTAAAATACATTATTGAACCCCTATCTTTTATTTTTATTTATATAATAATTTTTTATTTGGAGATTGTTGGCCTATCTAATGATTCGGAAATTGATGGCGGTGTGGTATATTGTATTTTTCATCGTTCCCTGGAAAACCATAAATCCATTCCTCTTCATTTCATAATGCAAATCTCATTATCAAGGTTTAATAGTCTTGATTGATCTTTGTGCTCATAAACTACCCACTAAATATACTGTAGATAGCATTTCAATTATGCAATAAATCAAGAATTTAATTTAAAGGAGACATAGTAAATGAAGGCACTTATTTCTTTTCACCTCTTTGCAGTCTGCATATGTGTGATTTGTTATTGTATCTATCCATAGGAAAAAATTCTGACTATCACATAAAAGCAAACAAACATCCTGTCCCATCTGAATAAACACTCCCACTCAGCCAGCCTTCAAAATGTTTACCTGCATTTCACCTTATATACATATTTCAACCAAGTGCATCACATTGCCGTAAACAGATATAAATTAACATTATAGTAATAGCTGCATTCATTTTCAATGGGTCATGTTTTTATTCTTTCTTAGGATCCAAGGTTAAAAACAATGATTGAAAATTTTATTTTTGACCGAAACTGTACGAGTGCCCATTTTTTCAAAACACGCAAAAAATGCTAATTCCAATTTAATGTTATTTATTAAACACATCCCTAAAATACTGTATATCTTATTCTTTTATTCATTATGTTTTATTTACGACCTACACACAAAATTAATGGAACTGTCAATCAAATCAACAGTTTGCCCTGCAAATGATCCATACATGACTATTGATATACTGTACCACCATATTTCTCCTATGTTAAATGTTTTTTCTTAAATATGTTACATGTTCGTACATACTTATATACTATATACAAGATGCTATTGGTTTCATATCGAGTTCAATTATAACAGCACTTCAAGAATTATATAACTATAAACACGCATCAATCAAACCTGGTTGGGTGATTTTCATAGAGGCCGCTGTTTGGCCTGAACCTTCCCCAGGGAGACGTGTGAGGGTTTGGTTACCAGGACAGTCCACCCCCAACCTCTGGGCAGCTACCTAACACCACATCACGCTTTAACATAATTAAATTGTGGATTGTAAATCAGTATGTAAGCAGTGATCAAACAGGCTTGGGTTCTTATTCTACCCTGAACAGCAATAAATCTACAAATGAAATGGAGCTTGAGCACAACAAAACCCAAGCAGCTGTAAATAATAAGTGGTTGTAATGTAAATAATTAGTGAATACTAAGCAAATATATGCTATTTGGGTTTACCTGATGCTCACTATGTGGTTATTAATAAATATATATTTTTTAGAAGTCCTATATCTGAATTATATACGCTCACTCAAAACCTATTACTATACTTATTTGTTCAGCTGCTTTACCAGTTCCTTAAAATAGAAAATGAAGCTTTGTCACATCCAGTTATACTTATCTCAAATCTTTAGACTTCAGTCTGGCACTGTCACAGCAATATATTCACTATAAGTCTCATATGATAACCCCCTTCCAGTCTGCTCTGACAGAACACTGACAAGACTAATAAGACAAACAGTGTACGATCAATACTGTATGTGAGACTAATATCCTCTTGGCCTGGGAGTTTCTGTGTTTTCAGGGCATGATTAGACTGAGGAGGCAATGATGCAACCAACTGGGAATTTATTGACTTTAGAAAAAAAAAATCAAACTTCATAAGAGATGCAGGTACATAAAAAATCAATATTGATTTGCTTGCAAAAGGAGAAGGCAATAGGGGAAAAGATCAACACATGGGGATCTATAGCTAGAAAATATTCCAGTACAGTGTTTTCTCTCTGTCAGTCTATTCTCACTCAGCAGCCATTCCTTAATACATAATTATACCCCATGTGCCATCTCTACAGAAACAGCCAATAAATCAACCTTTTTTCACCAAAGGATCCTCAGCGTCCATCTTGCGTCTTATCTTGGCTCCATTGAGAAGCTCTGAACCACCACAGAGCATGGCGGACCCTTGATCTCAGTCTCCATAAATGCTTCGGCTTCATATTGGCAAGCAATCAAACCATTATGATTGTTGCATTAGCCCCTTAGATCTGGAGAAAAGGTACAATCCTTGGATAGGGTTTATTTTGTGGAAAGAGGATTATGAGGATTTTAAATCTATGAAGATTCATGGTGGGGTTTTTACATGAGATGATGTTTCAAAGTATTAAAATAATGAATTAACCTATAGATAGCAGGACAATTGCTATCCTTTTTTTCTTGGCTGAATTATTTATTATTTGAATTTGTTTAATTCAAAATAAAATTTGTTTAATTCAAAATAAATCATTCGGCCAAGAAAAAAAATTCTGTAGACATTGTTTTATTATCTGATGTTTTCCACAGATTGATCTCCAGCCAGCTGTACCTCATCACACAACAGCTACCAACTAGAGATTAGAGAGGATGAGGATTAACATACTGTACTTCCTCAGAGACACTGCTATGCAAAAAGCATTACAAAAGCATTTCTACATACATGAGCTCACAATTGCCTACAGTTGGCATTTCTTTGTGACTGGCAGGGGGAGAAACGTTACGTCATCCCTCCCATCCAGGGAACAGTTTTGCTCTCTTAGCTCACACTCATCGTGACTCAATCTCATAATCTCAAACATTGCACTGTACCACTCATGCATTCCATTCCTAATGTCTAGCAATTAGGCAGCAGCCTACGTTTGATGTAATGTTATATGTATTTTCCCTCACAAATGGTTTACTTAACTGAATCATACAGTACACAGTCCATTCTACATCCATGTGTTTCCAGGTTATATAATAATGTATTTACCTTCAAGAAGGACTGTTAGAGATTTACAGTATAGTAGATTGTATGAATGGTAGATATTTGAAGTGAGATCTTTCAGCATAGCCAGGACAATCAGTTTGAACTGTACATGCTTGTATGAGGCCTAGAAGAGTGTTTATAGACATATGGAGAAAATCCTTTTACAAACCAGTGGGGGTGTAAGTCGCCCATTTAAATCACCTGAGCTTGCATTCTTGAGTAAACAAGTGCTCTGAGAGGCAAAGGCTAAGAGATTTTATAGGCGGTGTTTTTCTGGACGAGGCTTCCATTCTAAACAATAATGACTTTTTAATGTGAAGCTGTGATTACATTGTCATGGTGAAATACGGAGGCCCTTGGACTGCTTGGAGACGCGGGGCCACATGTGAAATACAACAACAGCATAGATTACGCCACCGACCCAGGTGAACCAATCTTCATAAATTCAAATCTAATCTTTGTGAACCTTAGCCATGTCAAATACGGAGTGTGCTCCTTGTTGTTCTGGGAGTGTTTGTGTGTACAGTATGTCTCTGCTGGTGCTGCGGGACAAATGGTCAAAAGCAACAATGTTATTCCTGATGCAAGTACACACAACTACTGACACTGACATAGATAAACAGATCTGTCACTCACAGCTACAATCTATCATTCAAACTGATTCCAAATTATATTTGCTAATGTAATATGGAAACCTCAAACCAGAAATAGGACATAGAGACATCACCAAAAAACACACACACACACACACTATAATGCCTAACAGAACAAGGGAGATAAATGATAACAGCATGTGATGCAGGGAAGCCGCGCACACACAGGAAGGGTAAGCTGCTCCACAGTAGCTGAAAATCACAATAAAGCAGCCTTTCATCCTGATCTAATTCTGCAGCACTGGGGGACATCGATCTAAAAGTAAACACCAGTCATCTCTACAAGGTGTCCATGATAACAGATTTAAGGCTGCTCATTTCTCCTTTCTATGCCCATGATGCAGATGTCATCTGAGAGTCACATATCAGCAGGATCTGGGGATGGTATGACTCCAGCAGCATGTCACTGACCTCTATCACATGCTTGAACAGAAATAATCTGTTTACAAGCAAGAACCCAGACATCTTTATTTGTGTCACGTGGCTGTGGAAACAGTTGTCTGATCTCAATAAGTTCAGGAGAACGAGATCTGTGAAAGTTGTCAGTTGAATAAAGGGTAATATGTAAGGGTAATAGGGTAATATTTTTTCTATTTCAGAGTGTGATGCATGCATATCATATTCAGTGATACGACATGATGTGCTGTGTGTGGATTTAGAGTAAAGCATTTTCAAAACTGTACAACAGGAACGTTCAAATTCCCAGTTGGTGAGAGCATAAATTATACAGCTGGAGCTTAATGATGAGTTATGATGCATAGACTCCTTGATGCAGTTAACTGCCACAGGAGGTGATGTGCCTTTCCCCAAAATAACCTACACAGATCGTACATTAACCTTTTCATTTGCAAATGCATCGCACTCGACAATTCATTATGTATGCTTATTATGTTAATTAATAAACAAAGGCATTAACATGATTGTGGGGAAAAAAAACATCAGCTGTTAGTTTTAGACTCGGGTGCGGAATCACAGTTACTGTAGCTATGTATCCAAACTAGTGTCAGGAGATATCATGCAATTAATGATAGAGAGAGGCGCTAGATGTGAGTTAACATTTATTTTAGCGCTCATTAGAAATTTAACAGTTGCTTTTCAGTCACAGTAAACACACACACACACACACACACACACACACACACACACACACACACACACACACAAAACCTCTGGGTGCTGCAAGTGAACTTATCTCTCCCCCTTACTCATTCACTCTACTTGCTCATTATTGCTTCATGGCTCACTGAAACAGATAAACACTAATTAGACACATTCTCATTAGGTGTGCATTCCTTCCCACTCACCTGACCCTCACTCTCTTCACAGTGTGGCACTGGACCATGTCTGAGCCATCACAATACATCTTTGCAAACAAAGCACTATTACTGCAATCAATGTTGTGTAGTACAACTGTCGAAGGAAGATAAAAATAATTCCACATGAAAAGTGATAGACATTTTTGTCACATTACTGTATACACACACAAAAAATTGCACACTAAGATATTATTCATTCACCTTTAGCTTTGTTTACAGTACACATTGTGGTGGCCAGTTCATGTGTGAAAGTATGCCACTTTATTTATTTATTATTATTATTATTTATTTTTTTTACAATATGAGTCCTGGAATACAGTATGCCTGTGAAATCAAGGAGGAAATATACAATTGACATAATAACTTGGTCATTCAGTACATTCTGAATAACCATAATGTGCCTGAGCATAGATCTGACCAACTAAAGCAAGGGTAGGCGAGTTCGGTCCTAGAGAGCCGCAGTCCTGCAGATTTCAGCTACAACCCTAAAAAAAAAACCTCACTTGCCTGTAGCCTTAGTAATCCTGAAGACCTTGATTAGCTTGTTCAGGTGTGTTTGATTAGGGTTGGAGCTGAACTCGGCAGGATTGCGGCTCATTGGGACCGACCTTAGCTATCCCTGAACTGAAGTGACCCCAGATCATAAGACTCTGCTTCCAGAGGCTTGTACAGTACAGTGGCCAATATGCATGATGGCTGCTAAAAAAAGATCACAATATATGCTGTTCTTTTACAAAACAATTGGGATTACCAGTCAATTTACACGGGAAAGGGTAACAAAGTGGAGATGGAAAAAGCCATTTTGTCAGAATTTTGGAGGTAAACGAATCTGCCAGTTTTCTTAGGTTAAATCTATTATCTAAAAATAACCAATTGAAGCTCATACTCATTCAAAAGTGTATCAACAGATACCTGGCCCCATATTTTAAGACAGCTTTCATATGATAGTCTATTACTAATGCCACTAATATTACCTCTACCTAAACACTTTGATACTGATATGGTGCATTGGTGCATTACATCTCTTGATCCTCAAGGATTCTTTGTATAGCCAGCTTTTTAAAAATGGTTCCACATAAAACTATTAGGGAAATGAAAGTGATAAAGAATGCTTTAGTTTGTTAGATGTGTGTGTGCGTGTGTGTGGGTTTAAAGAAAGTGCATCACACATTATTTAGTCAATCTTTTACTATGTTTATATAATTAGGCTGCTGCTTGGTATTCATATAATTAGACTACCAATTGGAACGAATACGTTTGAAGACAACATGCTGCAGGCATTTTGTTTTAAGATTATTCATATTCTTTGGGAGCACAGTGAAATTTAATTTACAACAAAGTTCACTCTCTGGGGCGATGAATAGAATTTGTTCTAAGCCATGTATTATTTGTTTCGGAGATTACCACACCTTACCTATAATCTAATGTTCTCCTTCGGTAAACAAATTGTTTACTTATTTAATTATTTACTCTGTCCCCTTTATAATATTTCTAAAGCAAGTTAACTTTTGCATGTTTTGCACGTTCATCATGTTAGTGCTGTATTCCGTGTTAGAGAGGTGCAGAGTGTTGGTATGTAAATTGCTGTGGCAGGGGCACGCAAATCACATTCTGCTTAGGGTTCCCAAAAGGCTATCGATAGGCCCCTACTATGTGGTTTTAATTTCCGTGCAAATATCTTTAATAAACAAAAAATTTCAGAAAATGACTTTATCCCAAATCACTTAAGCCCCACGGACAAGTGTTAGCACTCCCCAGAGTGATCCATAGGCGCTAAATGACTTTCTGAGTCTGGTAAATCTGGTCCTCTCATTAAAAAATCATGTTAGCTATGCCATTTCTAATTAAATAACAAATCACCTCTGAGGCAGTTTAGTACTACCTCAATGTGCAGGCAGGTTATGAAAAGACATTTAGTGCCAGTCCGCAATCTACATTACTATTACTCAGTATGATGATCTCACCAATGATGCTGCATTTAGTAGATGCACAAAGACTCCAAAAGGTATAACAAAACATAATGGATGAAATAAAAATTAAATAGGGGAATAAAAAGACAAATAAAAGGTTATTATTATTACCTTCTGAAACAGCATGATTTTATTAGAAAAATCTCTACAGAGCTGCAAGAATGTTCAAAAATATTTACAACATGCACTTAAATTCTGATTTTTGTTTCGCCACCTAATAGGGCTGGTTAATTTATACAAATTTAGATAATTTCATCACAACAGTATCTGAGTATTGACTATCTCATCTGAATATAAACTCAGAAACACTATACTGTAGTTCTACATGGCTTGTCATCATTGCACACGCAGAGGAACAGTAGGAGTGGAATCTTTTTAGTGTCATTCTAAAAAGAGTGAAGAGAGTGAAGGGAAAAAAAAGGCAAAACTAAAAAAAAAAAGAAAAAGAAAAAAAAAAAAAAGCATTAGTATCCAAGTGAAGATAATAGGGAGTGACACGGCAACCCCAAAACGTGACAGGGGAATTACATGTTCCAGTACCTTTCTTGTGAGCCTTATCTTCAAGCCTGTGCTTCAAATGAGTGTTGTCTCAATCAATATCACTTACCAGTGGGTGGCTCCAAATGAGATGCTGGTACATTCTTCCTTCGCTTAGTCGCTAAGTGAGAACTTTATGAAAAATGATAAGGTAATATCTCAGGATGAGACACAATGAAGGCATACAAATATTTCCATGTTGTTAACACATCTTGATATTTGTCTCATAAGATATTTACCTTTGATAAGCATACATGGTCCCCTCCTGTACTGTAAGTATTGACCCATGTGCCTTTCAGAATGAAGTGCACCTCTTTGGCACACTAGACATTCTTAATGGCTGTCTGACCTAAATATCCTTGTGCCCTCGAGTGTTGCCCTGTCAACCCACATCTGCACTCAGACTGGTGATGAACACGCTGTGAGAGAAGACATAACCTTTACTCGTGGTTGAGGACACGAATATGGAGATTGAGTTCAAGATCATATTCTAAAGACAGACGTAAATGACGTAAAACTGAGGTTTAAGGCTCTACAAATGCGTTGATTAAGAATATATTACTACTGTCCCCACTGCTCTATTTCTATTTAAATCAGCGTGATAACGGCAGACACGAGTCTACGAGCCCCTCATTAAAATCCACGTTGGTCCACACCAGTGTAAGCAATTTCTCCCTGCTTTATTGAGAGCTGATGACAGGGACAGAGTGACAGAGACGGTGCACTGCCATTCCTGGCTGCCCCTGATAAAAACAGATTATTAGTACTAGTCATTTATCTAAGGAGATAAACTACCACTTCCCCTATATTTACTCTCTCACCATTGTTTTATGTTTTATACTTAATTTAAGATAACATTGTATAGGATATCAGTTAATTCACTTTTGCTGGGAAGTATTTAAAATTGGAGGTGAATAGAAAGTCAAAGGAGGTGATAATGACTGCATTATTGTTAGAGGAGGCAATCTACATTATTGCTGCCATGTGCCAGGGCTGCCTGGTGTGTGTGACAAAACTACCCAACTGACTAGATAAAACTATGTCAAGGTCATAAAACCGCTCCAGTACGCAACATCTGATCATCCCATATCTTATATGAAACTCCACTGTCATCACTACATTTGCCAGAAAATATCTAAACAGATATAAACATAGTTCACTGATGTCAAGTAAACCAAAAGATGGAGTAAACCATAATAATTTGCTGTATACAAAAGATAAAATAAAAACTTGGTCAGTTACAGAATTCTATTTCTAGTTAAACACTACTGTATGTGCTAACTGATTGAAATGTAATTATAAACACATCCGAAATAACCTACGATACAAAGACAAATTGTGTCATGACAACCCTGCTAAGGCAAGTAAAACAGGAATATGGACCAGAAGACATCAACACATGTTGTCAAAGATGTGCATGATTCTGTAGGGATGACATCATACTCAATTTGTTATCAACATCCCCTGCATGTTTGTGTAAGAAGACATCTCTGTTCAATTATTTAACACTGCCCTGCCTCTTCCTTTTGACATCCATAATAATTTATGGATGGAAATTAGAGGAAAAAGGAGATGGTGGTTGATGATCAGCAAGAGTAAAGCATTACAGGGTTGTGTATTTGCAAGTCTTTTGCTATATACTACAATAGTTTAATCCTAAACCTTTCTACAGTATCAGTGCCAATCCTGGAGAGACACTGCAAGAGGTCACAGTAGCATCCAAACACTGTCTGAGAGTTTTGGCTCCTTTTGAGAGGAACTCAAACATGAGGTGGAACTAAAAGTTCGTTTAGTGTTTGAACTGTAATTAGTAAATTAAATCCAGAGTTTCAAAGGGTTATTTTGGATTGCCTTTGTGCAATTGAATTGAAATACTTAATCAGAATACAGATGAAAATTCCCAGCTAAAATGAGTGACATACAGTAAGGCACCAGCATGAATTAATATGGATTGCTGTTTAACAATCTACTGTACGTATCATAACTATAACTATTATTTAATAAATAGGAATGCAAAAAATTAATTTACACTCTGTATAAATATACCCTTTTGTAACAATAATTCTCAATATGAGTCCTGGGGGCATCAAGATTTTTTTTGTCTGTGATTTTTCATTTTGTTAAAGCAGTGGCAATTACAACCCGTCATCATTAAACCTATACCTGAGCTCTCAGTTTTTAAATAGTTTAAAAAAAAAAATTGCATAGGCAGAAAATTGTATGGAAATCTTTATTCAGTCCACAAATGGTTCAGATGCTTCAGAAATGTTTTCGCATAGAACATGCCACACATTTTCTTCCTTGAAATAAGCCTGCACTAGCAATCACATTAAAATATTTCTTAACTTCTGTGTAAAGAGGGTGCGGTCAGAACACCAGGACTGTGCACATCACACACACACTGCTGTCTAGAGTACTTACCGTACAGTGTATATAAAAAAGTGTACATATGCAGAACATTAAAAACAAAAGATCCCTGCTTTTGTGATTTTAAAACTTAAACTAAGCTGAATCATGTCATATTTCCCCATTTAATCTGAAAAAGCAAACAATACAATTTAAATTAAAAACAAATTTAATGTATCACTGTAAAAAAAGAACATGCAATAAACTGGCAGCACAAGTGCTCACAATTAATCAATCAATCGTACCCCAAATCATGTTCTGACATAATGATAGCACATCTTTCCTTAGTGAAGTGATTCTGATTAGCCTCAAATTATCTGCACTGAGCTTACAAAGCGTGTTCTGGTTCTTAATTTTGAATGGTTTTGATCAGATGAGGCGTACACAAGAATTTCCTAAATGTTACATGTGCCATGGACTACAATGAAGTCCATCATCGACAAGTGGAGAAAATGAAGTGTCACGGTGACGTTAAGAAGAAATCTTTAGAAAGGATGAGAAAAAATACTTACCAGGAAGGCTGCTATGAGTAAAGTAACTCCAGGAATATCTGAATATATACAGGACTTGGTCACTACCTGCCCATGATGGAAATATCTTTTCACAAGTTGGGGTATGGTCATTGATAAAAAAATAAAAATAAAAAATAAAAATCCAAAAACACAAAATTGTGGCCAAAAACACAGGAAAATGTCCAGCAATGAGAAAATAGTCTAGAGTAGACCAGAGCAGAAATCACTAACCAAGAAATAAAACACGAATCAAGAATCATATATATTCAAAATAGTAGGGCTTGTCCTGTCAGGAGAACACTGTACAGAGATCCTTCAAGTTGTGTACAGACAAATGACAATGAATGAAAAAATGCACATTCCTGCAGAACAGTGACCTGAAGCACAAATCCAAGTCAGCAAGGAAATGGCTTTAGAGGAAAAAGAATTAATCCATATCAGATTAATATCATATCAGAAACATGTGGAATAATGTTAAGAAGGTTGTGCCTGGGAGATCCACTCAGAATTTGGTAAATTTGACAAATGAAACCTTGGCAAATGGAGAAGTTAGATTAAGGTACAGCAGATTCTTTCCCAGATTAAGGCTGAGTGCTGTATTACAAGCAAAAGTGCCTTAACACAGAATTTGGTAAAAGGTGTACAGACTTATGGTACCAGAATATTGTCTATCTTGTTTTTACCCTAAAAAAAATCTTAATAGTTATAATAAAAAATAAAAACTTAAAAAATAAAATCTAAAAAATCTGAGAACTGTGTAAAGTATTATAGTATTGTGCTTCTGCACTAAATATGATAGGTTTTTGTCTGAAATAGTACAAAGAGAATATAAATACATCAAAGAATGTAAGGTAGTTGGAGTAAGTATCAAAATATTCATAAAATTAAAGGCTGTTTCCTACATTGGAATATTGACAGTAGTAATTAACTCATTTGAGAGACTCTAACACAATGGTGTCACAATCTTCTCAGCCGCTGATGCTAAATAAGACAAGAGCAAAAAACAGTACAAACCTAAATGAATAAAAGATGGCTATAACTTTGTATCTTTCTCTTTTCAACTAAGTACCTTTTAACGAAGAAGAGCAAGGTTCAGTCAGGGTGCTTTGGTTATACATACATGCTTGTTGCCTTCCTGAATAGAAAGTTTTTCTTTTTCTTTATCTTTTTTTTTTTATTCTGTGGTGCAACCTCCTTTTTGTATGCTGCACCCATTTAACGTAGCATTCACAGGCACCCACAGGTGCAATAATGGCCTCTTTATGCTAATCGCAATAAAAGACAGCAGGCAGCCTGCGGTGATGGCAAAGCACCAGTGAGCTGTGTAATGTGTTAGCCAGTGTTACCTCAGGGAGGAATGGAGGATGGACTCAAATAAAAGACTCCTGCATGCTACAGGACTTGAAATGAGGAAGAAAGAAGTGACTTTTAAAAATGTTCAATTTGAAGAATAATAGATTGCTATTGACCAGTTTATCCAGTTTGCAATTTCAGAATGTTTCTCAACAGTTCGTTCTGACCAAGTCATCTGATTGGATGAGAGGCTTTCCACAAATGGTGATAAATGGCAACAGCACTGTGACACAATTCAAGTCCCAATTCAAGAAAGCCAATCTAAAAAGAAGTACCAAGGTGCTTAAAAGAAATGCTACCTTTTAAATGCAAAATAAAAATATATAAAGTATTAGTGTCAGATCTATGCCTCAATCAGTGCCAGACTCAGACAGGGCTGCTATACAGACCTCAACTCCCAGCTCACGTGTGACAGCTTAAAGTTTTACAATCACACATGCTGGTTGCACTAAAACTTACTTTTTCTTACAGTTTTCTGTTAGATCTCCCAATTTGTATTTTTTACTTGTCTTTTTCGGACTCTTGTTCCAGCCCTGACTCATTCATGCTGATTGCAGATCCCACAACCTTCACTGGTTTACCTGTTTAAGTTCTGATTACCTGTGTTTGTTCTGTTTGGGATAAACAATATGCAGCCCTTCACCTGCTTGGAATTTTGGAATTCATCAGCTGAAAGGCTACATAGTGTTTATTATACAGAAACATACTGCCAAATAAACAGCTCATTGTTATTCATGATTGATGATAAAAAAAAGCGGAAAGTGGAAAAAGTAGTTATATGTAATATTTTGGAACAAGAGCTTTAAAAAAAAAAAAAATAATAATAATGTTTTGCTTATACTGTAGTAGTCTAATAAATCTGGCATATAACTGTTCATAACATCGCTTTCACTCAACATTTAGATTTTTGCGCATAACCCTGCGCTTTCAGTTCGGGTATTTTACATACTCTCTCTTGGACGTCTGAGGATGTGTTTGCTCTAACAACCCGTGTTTTATCTCATAGTGGCATTCCACATGCTTTTTGTAATTAGCGCCACGGTTTCAGAACATATGAGACAAACTGGTTTTAAGCTTCCCGCAGGAAGAATAAACATACGTTGATTTGTCCATTTACCTTTGTAGATTCAATTTTCATAGTCTACTTGCCTATTTTTTTAAAGTAAGCCATGCTAGGTCACAATTTCTTTTTAGTTTCATGAGGCACCTGGTAGGGGTTTTAAGGTTGTTTCTGTAAATTCCACATACATACTCAGTAAACACTCAGTGCATACACAGTAAACTCTTTAACTTCCCGGCAAATACCGAAGGACTGGCAAAGTTTAATTTAATTCTGACCAGCAAGTTTTGTGTGATGCTGTGACGAAATTTGGCTGGACAGACATACAGATATACAGACAGAAAAAAGTCTGAGATTGGTTTCAGGTCACCCAATGTATGAAACATAAAGATATCATTGCAAGAGTGAGTTCTGACTAATGTACAGACAAAACCTCTCTTTTATTTATATACCTGTTGATTTTTTTGAAGTCTTAAAAAGACTACTAGAATATGTGTGTAGAGTTTGGCATATTGGGACAAAATGACATGAACACACACACACACACACACACACACACACACACACACACACACACACACACACACACACACACACACAGACACACA
>JAQQZT010000005.1:14534051-14560897 GCA_030068275.1 Clarias platycephalus | reverse complement strand
ACACACACACACACACACACACACACACACACACACACAGACACACACACACAGACACACACACACAGACACACACACAATCATAGTGAAGGAGATCTCTTTTCCTTGCCGTGGGTTAGAACTCACTCAACTGTGAAATTCAATATGAAGCCAACATTCTGATACAGCCGGTGTATACAGCCTGGCATTTGGACTAGTCACTGTCACAAGAGTCGTGAATGTTTAAAAGAAATGCTACCCCATGTCAAAGGAAAATAGGAAGATGTGAGGCACTTAAACAATGCTTTTTCATTCAACACAACTGTGTTTCATTATTGATGGAAACAACTGCAACATTTATTAAATCCTGGCAGATGGGTAAAATAAACAACAGTTGAACAACCATGCCCTAAATCCAAATCTCTCAAACAGATTAACGAAATACTGCCGACATATTGCGCACCATTTGCTCTAGATTGGCAAGCTTTATATCTTGGTGGGGACTAAATATCTCACAAATGTTAAACTAAAATGTAGCTTTTCATTAAAAGAGGAAAATGATTAGGTTAGATTTAGATGCAGGAAAAGCATTAAGTAGCTGTATTAAGGTCCTCACAATGATGTTAAGATGAATGTGTTTATGTGTGGGGGGGGCACGGTTGATGGAATGGTGGGGCTTATGTGGATGGGCAGTGTTTTTCATACTATACCTGATTGATATACCTGATTCAAGTAATTAGCAAGACTTTCATAAGCTGAGTTTGAAATGTTAAAAAAGGGGAAAAAACACAAATCTCTGTAGGATTGGGGGTTTTAGGACCTGGGGCTTGACTACCCTGCAATATGGGATGGAAAGCAAAAAATAATGAATTATTGAGAAGAGTTTTCAGGGCTGAAGGTCAGAGATTGGAGACGAAATTCCACTTTATTAAAAATGTATGTTTGCTGAATTGTCTTCTCCATGCTGTGTGCTGAGCCGGTGAGATACAGTATGTTTTTATCGATCCCACACCACACTACCGATGGCAAAAAGAGCTCCTCGCAAAAAGAAATACAAGATGGCTTGGGCTGAAAAACACACAACGCTCAAAATGGGCATGAGCTACTTTCCACTAATGCACAGTTTTCACAATGCACTGGCAAGCATAGTGACAGGGGAAAAACATTACCAGATTTTCCTTTAACCCTGGCAGAGAAAATTGATATAATCGTACACATTCAGTTGAGACAGTGTACGGTATACTGCGATAAGAAAATGTTTGAAATGGTTGTGCTGTTAAGGCTATGCTAACCCAGTGGAGTTGGCCATGACCGTATTTCTGCAGCGGTTTGATAAAACATGGAATGCTAGCAGGAAGCCTCCCTAACCAAATAAAATAATATTTTCCCCACCCCAGTATTGCATTATAACGCTTTATTACTTTTATCTTCAAGCAGATACCCTGATTTAGCAAAAACAGTGATATTGATCTATAAAGTTATCAAACCATTATTTCCACACTTCATATCCATACTTTAAGCAGTACCAATAGGCAATCTTAAGGCTTATATGACAGTCCTAAAGCACTCATAAAGGAGTCATCCCTCGAAGCATTTCTTGGGAAATAACTATAAAGATTCAAATGGATGGCTCAGTAGTTACTTAAGTGCCCATTCATAATTGTGCAGGTCAGATCAATTAGACCCCAGAGTAATCTATGCACATTTGCTCCCATCTCTCTTTTTTCTTCCCTATGTGGATGAGTTATTTTCTACTCCCTAAGTCAGACTCATCAATGCCACATTAGCTGCTATAGTACATGACTCATTAGAGCAACAGGGAATAAGGAGCTTGGGAGGGAAAACTGAGCTGCAACATCTCTGTACATGACTAGCATGAGAGCGTGGCACATTAAGTGTGGAAGTTTGTGCAGAACCTGTGATGCATATTTTTCCTTTAGAACATTCGCCAATCCTCCATAACATTAAAATTACTGACCGGTGAAGTGAATAACATCTGCGTAATTTGGACAAGGGCCAAAGTGTATGGCTAAACCTCTGGGTCAGAACATCTCCAGAATGGCAGGTCTTGTGGGATGTTCCTGTTATACAGTGCTTAGAACTTACTAAACGTAGTCCAAGGAAGGACAACCAGTGAACTGAAGACAGGATCATGAGGTCACCCAATGGTCACTGAAGCATGTGGAGCACGAATGATAGTTTGTCTAGTCCAGTTCTGGAACACGTATCGCACAACTCACTGAAAAAATAAATGCTGGATCTAATACAGGTCAGAACACACAGTGCATCACAGCCTGCTATGTCTGGGGCTGCAATACCACAGACTGGTCAAAAACGCCAACACTCAGCATGAGAGGACCACAACTGGACCATGGAGTAAAGGAAGAAAGTGGCCATGTCTGATGAATCACATGTGGACTGCAGAGTTCAAAGTGTTGCCTTGGCCTACAAATTTCTCAGATCTAAATCTGATAAAGGCTTAGTGGGATGTGCTGGGCAAACATGTCCAATCCAACAAGGCCCCACTTTGCACCCTACATGGCTTAAAGGATCTGCTGTTAAAGTCTTGGCGCTAGATTCCACAGCACACATTTAGAGGTATTGTGCAATACATACTTTTTAGGGACAGAGCATTGGTTTAGGAAAGTTAAATAAATGTGAATATACCCACAATAGCATTTGAGAACATAATTGGTTATACACACTTGCATGAAAATAATTTGTAAAGCTTTTATTTTCACACATTAAGAAAATATGAAGAAAGAATATTACTTAAGGGACAGATGACCACAAGGGGGAGACAGTCATCTTAGATGGATTTGCTTGAGACCCAAGTCTATCTACATTGTATGACACCATTCTCTCTCTATGACAGCATATGTCTTTTATTGATGGCTGATTATAGATGACTGATTATGCCATGGCAAAATGATTATCTTCTTTTAATTTAAGACTTAAAGACAATTTGCTACGATCCGTCAATCAGAAGCAGACCACAGCCCAGCTTCCGAAAGAATTAAATCCACATCATTCGGTGAAGCAGCAGATTCTGTCTATCCTTGTGCTAAATTGCAACATTTTCTGCAAATTATTCACCAATCTTAAATGTAAAAAGAGTATTTTTTATTTTATTGGATTGTGACCTGATCATTCCACTGATTTTCTCTAGCAGTATCTATCTATATATGACATATGTTTCTTCAATTACCCTGACAATAAGGGACAAAAATGGGCAATGTCAGTGATGACACCACCCTAAAGCAATTTATTGGATGAGCAAAGGAAAGTATAATAGTGGAAAGCTCAAGTGAGATTGGTGGTTACAGGGTAAGAACTGACTTAGTATGTTGGCCACGTACACTTTTTAGAAGGAATAATGTATATATGGAGGAAACCAGATGACACACACCTCTAAAATAAAGAATCCTGAGATACATTTTTTATGAAATATGGATTAAATGTAACTGACAGTTTTTGGCACAAAGAATTCTTTAGTTAAAAATATTACAAACATCTTAATTGTGTATCTTAAAAAGGATGGAAACAAAGGGTTTTGTCATGATGTTAGAATGTATAAATCAGCCATAATCTAAATATAATCTAATCATCATGTAAAAAAATTGCATGTTTTTTAAGTGAGGCCTGTGATCTCACACCTTTAGGGTCAAGGGATCGCTTCCTGCCTCAGGTATGTGTGTGTGTGTGGAGTTTGCATGGTCTCTCCATGCATGGTGGGTTTCCTCCAGGTACTTCATTTCCAGTTAGCCCGTAGTGTGTGAGTAAGTGTGAGAATGTGTGTGTGCTTGTGTGCCCTGTGATGGATTGGCACCCCATTCATGGAGTTCCCTGCCTCATGTCCCCAGTCTCCTGGGATAGGCTACAGATTTCTGTGGCCCTATACAGGATAAGCAGTATTGGGAATCAGTGAGGGTGCGAGTGGAGTAGGTAATTTTCAATCTATCCTTCTTGCCAGACTTATAATTCTCACATATACAAATATCTCTGTGACAGTTCCTACACTTAGACACACCTGGCAACAGAATCTGTAGTTGTGCAGAAACAACCTCATGGATTCTATTATACTGATCCTGAAAAGAACACCCTTCACCCAGTGCCATTTTAATTATGAGAACAATTTGGACCGAAGAACCACAGAAAGTCGGCAGCTTAATTGAACAGATGATGTCTGTTGGTTACTTCAGATTTCTTGCAAAATCTACAAGAACTAGTGGTTTACATCAAGAAGCACTGGCCCTGATCTCACATTCAGTTGTGTATAATGTTTATGGTGAGTGAGGGGTAAAGTGATGCATGTGTATGTGAATGTGTTCATACACTCCATTGATTGATTCATTAGGTGGATGATAGATGAACATGAGGATAGTTCAGACAGCTACATCACCCACAACTGAAGGATGGATTGGACGTTAGGCAATGATCAATTGCTTAATTAATCGATAAAATCCAAAACCTTCCCTATCAATCTTGATAGAATAACATGTTTGCATTCAGAAGCATGATTGAGATAAATTGATTTATTTGAAAGTTATTTCAGTAAAGCAATAGGGATTCAGTGCATTTAGCATGACCCTGTAATTCCTCCAAGGAGACAGCCATTGTGTCCAAGGCACAGCTTTAGAGCTTTCTGAGCCGCTTTGTTAAATAGCAGGCTTCATTCACAGTGCGGTAATCCTACAACAAAGAATGGGCCAGTAATCCGAGCACTGTAAGACTCCTCCATTTCTTACCAAAGTCGATCTGAAGTACTTTAAGTGTCTGCTGTATTATATGGACAGAGAAGGGTGCAGAGCTTGGAGTGTGTCTAAAAGGTTTTGTGACAGTCTAAGGACTGGATTGCAACTGGCAAATCCTATCAATTTTACCAATGCAAGTGCACATTGCCTCAAAGATACAAAAATCTGACGATAATGCACTACATCAGTACGTGCATACAGATAAACCGGCAGAAATGTCTGCTTATTTAAATACTCTTACACCACATGTGGTTGGCCATATGACAGGTGGGGTATGCATCAGTCATTTTTCTTCCTGCCGAAGGGGAAAGGAGGCTGTTCTGTGCTAAGGGGAATTCCCCTATTCCTGATTATGGGTAATTTGTCTCCTTACTAAGGACACACCGGGAGCCAGTCTCAGCTTCCATCGCTGCAGTCAGTCAGGCAGCTCTAGTTCAAAGGACGTGCTTGAACCTCATGGCTATTAGCACTGGAGCGTGGCCAAAGACTGTCAAGAAATGACACAAAGACCTGCTGATTTTTTTTTTTTTTGATAGATATACTTTGTATAGCAGAGACATAATTAATCATGTACAGGAAAGCTTATTTTGTCACTGAATACAATGCTGTATTGTGAAATATGAAGCATTATCTGGAAAGTAATAATAGAAAGATGTTTTTCTTGCAAATAAATGCCTATTATAATCTTATAATTTGAAAGTTAACAGAGGATTAAAGATTAAATATGTCAAACTGAAATACCCCATATATGCAAACTTTGTTCATCATCGCAAAGTCCGACTAGGAATCCTCTGGAAATGTGAAAGATGAGAAACAATTTGTGACTGCCATGAACAAAATCCACTTCCCAAATATGGCACAATGTGGCATTCTGTCCTTTTCCCTCTAGGCATATTTGCATAGATGCCAGTGTAATAAGCCAGGCTTTAGTTGCTACACCTGCACACTGCCTTCCTGCTTTATCATCCTCTGCCAGTCTCATATATCAACAAAACAACCTCAAATCCTCTTAACCCTTAATTTAGAAAAACAGGCCATCTGGAATTGCAGTATTATTGAACCAGTGTCAGATATTCATTTATCTCCTTACTAGAACTCCTTGCTAGTTCATCTGTGTAATGTTAGACTGATTTTGCCTTGTCTCTGATACCAGGAAGCTTCTGCGTATGACTGAGAAATCACTCACGAGTGACTCGTTATACTGTAGATGTCACTCATAAATCATTTTAATTTTAAGCTTACTTATGTTCTGTCAAGGTACAACGTTAATGAGTTAAGGCATAAAATACAATCAATCTGAGTTATACAGAGGTGTCAGTCTGACCTTGAGTGTCCTGAGCGGTGGTAGCAGTGACAGCTCCAGCACTGTGGTTTATCATGAGTAATTAATGCTCTTTGGTCTGTGGCTAAATCCCACCCCCTTCTGCTGTCTCTTTATTCTGCCGTTTCTTTCTCCCAGTCAAGCTCTCTCTCACTCTTGAACTTTTGCACTCTCTCACAATCCAATCATATTCCATCTCCTGTCTAGGTGTTCTCTGTGTCCTGTAGTTTTTTTCTCTCTACTGTACAAATTTAGCTACTTGGTATTCTGCTTGCTCCTGCTTCTCTATCCTGCTCCCCACCTTTTATTCTCTCAGCCTTTTGTCTCCTTTTTTTATCAAAAGCATGTCCTACCTCTTAAACCATAAGGGAAAATGTGATCCACATTACTTTTACCGCTCCCTAAAGTGGGTTGATGAAGCATGAGAGGCTCGGGCTTGTACTATGGATCTTAAATTTTGTAGTGATACTATGGATTTGATTAAAAAAAAAAAAAAAAATCCTTTCCTGAACTGTTCAAGTCTAACTGCTCACAAGCAGGGGGAAAAAAAAAATCAAGATTATTTATTCAGGTTAAAGTTTAGTCTAAAATCAAGGGGCAACTTACATTTTGGAAAAATGAAGCCAACACAGAAGTGCAACATGTTCTTCGAATGTCAACTGGGAACTGGCTTCAAAAAAGTGTGTCAGTCCAAACAGACTCCCATATTAAAATTAACAATTTTACAAAAGAAATAAACGTTTGCATGTGCAAAAAAAGCAGTTTTGGTCTCAATAGCTAGATTTTTTATCTAGTATCTGGTAAATTTGTTATGCAACATTATTACATAATATTTTTTATTTTATTATATTATAGAATTATACATAAATTAGGGTGTGGCCTATTTGTGTGAAAGCTGCAATGCTGGTGTATTTAATGCATCACAAAGGCTAACCAGCTATCTGGAATCTGGGAGTTGACATCTAGGGTATTGGTGAGAGTTCAATCAGGTGCAAAGTAACATTAACGTATAGATTCACATTACCCACCTTAGCATTTTAGACAAGCTAAAGCTACAGTAACATAGCTAGCTTGTGGTATTTGAGGCAAGTAGGTGTGTTCCAACCAACAGCCATGTGCTGTTTGCTCCACCCATATGCCCATTTAGGGATTAACTGGGATTCCAGCAGCCCCTGCCAAGATATTTTTGTACTGCCTCCTTTAAAAACTATTTTTTTGCAATGTTTTCTGCTTCTGTACAGAATATTAACTGTCTCACTCTCACTGACTCACTCGACTATCTTTATGGGACTTTATCATGTGTACAGGGTTGCGGTGGACCTGGAGCCTATTCCAGGAAAGCACAAGGCGGAGTAAACCCTGGACAGGTGCAATTCCATCGCAGGACACACACACACTCATTCACACACTACAGGCAATTTGGAAACATCAATTAGCCTAATCTGCATGTCTTTGGACTGTGGGAGGAAATTGGAGCACCCGGAGGAAACCCACCAATCACGGAGAGAAGATGCACGCAGACCCCGAGGCGGGAATCAAACCCGGCACCAGGAGGTGCAAGGCGACAGTACTAACCACAAAGCCGCCACAGAATAGAGGTGCATTTTTTCCAGCAGCAGATCCCAAAAGAAACATGGAGGAAACATTATGTCTCATGAAATATCAAATGAGAAGCAGTGTTAAGTGCTTTAGGTCACTTCGAGTTGACCGTGTGGTCTTTCTAAGGTGTGAGTGTGTCACTGGGCAGCAAACAGCTTTTACTTTGACACAAGGCCATTGACCTCAAACCAGAAAGTGGCACCGGGTGCCACCTGGAGTCACAGTCTGTCCCTCCTGTTGCCCCTGTGCCACCTGCAGCCTCTGCTCTTCATCCGTGGTGCCAGCTGTTCCTCATGACCCCTGCAACAGCAGCTGCTTTTGGAGGATTGCATCGTGTGATTAGCACTGAAGCCACTGGGATCCAGGCCAATGCAGGGAATTATAATTTACCCACTTCTCACAACATCTAATTTAAAGATTTTTTTTTTGCATTTTATTTGCTTGTTATTACTGATTTATTTAATTCACACTAAAGAAGAGAAACAAAATCACACAGCATATGGCACTGTATAAGTGTGATTGATTGGGGTTATAGGTGTGGTGTTTTTTTTCTGTGTGTGTCTGCTTGAAGGAAAACCCATTTATCAAATGTAATCATTCCACTCTGTCTTCTAAGAAAAAAAAAAACACATTCTGTCCTCAAAAAGAATATTTTTCATGTCACTGATGCGGACCCAAAGCCAGAGACAAGATTCTAATCTTCAAAAGAAGTGAAAGTGTGAAAGTGTATGTATATATTGGTGTGTGTGTGTGTGTGTGTGTGTGTGTGTGTGTGTGTGGCAGCACAGTGTCACAGAGGGTGAGCACATTTTCATATTCAACAGATTCAGGCAGGTGAAAGGCCATAAACGCATGACTGCATGAATAAACATTGTATCTTGTCCTGGCACAATTATTCCTAGCAAGCAAATGGTGTGAGTGATGCGGTCCCCAGTGCATGCTGAGCTACTGAAGCATGGAGGAAATTGGGTTTTCCACTTGGTCAAAACTATAATAGTGGCACAGTGGTGTGGTGTAGCACCAGCTTTCTTTTGGACCAAATCACTGTGTGCTACCTATTATGCTATATTTCAGTGATTGTGCTAATTGGGAATGATACATGACCCATGATTTCACTTCTACTTATTAATGAGCAAAGCTTACAGAATTAAATCAAACACATAGTTGCATATTCAGCAATGCTCTCTAAAACAGTTCATGTCTAGTGTAAATCTGAAAACTAATACAAACTACAACCAATGGCCTTTATGCTAATGAGTGTAGTAATACAAACCAGGAAAAAGATTATTTTTTATATATATTATTTAAATAAATAATGAATAAAGTTCTGTTAAACCTTGGATTGCAAGCATAATAGCTTGTAATCCAAAACACTTTCACAAGCAAAAATTGGAAGCGAATTTCCGCATAAGAAATAATGGAACTTCAATGATTCGTTCCACAGCCCAAAAATATTCATATAAAAAATATCAAATATAAAATAAAACCAATGAACCTGCACTTTACCTTTGAAAAGAATCATGGCTGGAGTAAGATGAGAGAGAAGAGGAGGAGGGGGGCTACTGTGTAGGATGACTTTCACACACTAACGGAATCACTGCTCTCTGACACTCTGTCAGTG
Organism: Clarias platycephalus; assembly: GCA_030068275.1. Taxonomy (NCBI): domain Eukaryota; kingdom Metazoa; phylum Chordata; class Actinopteri; order Siluriformes; family Clariidae; genus Clarias; species Clarias platycephalus. Next base: position 14,551,623 of record JAQQZT010000005.1, on the reverse strand, counting down.
TGTGTGTGCACGTGTGTCTCTGTTGGCAAACTGGAATGTTTGACATTTTTGTTAAACAGAATCATCTCCCGCACTGTTACAGCCTTTTTAACTTTTCTCTTAAGTACAGTTGTGTGCAGTACAGTTACTAAAGTCACTACACTTGGACACAAAATAAAAAAATGCTTTACACACGCACACACATGGTCACAATGTTATAGTAAACAGTATGCGCATGCTCGGATGTTGACTATATGAATGCACTGAGACTGAGCATTGGAGACGATAACCCATAATCCCTCAGCACGAAAGAGAGAAAATAACCATCGGCTCAGTTGTGATCACATGACGCTCGGCAGACAAAGTACAGTACATGCATACAGTACTATTCGTATGTCAAGACCTCACTCGTTTATCAAGTTAAAATTTATTACAAATGTTGCTTGTCTTGTAAATCAATCGCAGACCAAGTTACTCGCAATCCAAAGTTTCACTGTACAAACTTCAAACATCATAAATTCGTTAAACAGGAAGTTGCTCTGTGGTTCAAAAACTCTGCACAGTTCATTCATTCATTCATCTTCTATTCATCTTCATCTTCTACTTGACAAGGTATTATATCTACAGATTTTTTTCCCTTAATGGTACAGGCATATTCCAGGACCCTAATAGTGAAAGAGAGGTTCTGGGAGCATGAGAAATCATTTTTACACATGAGCTGGCCACCACATTGTGTGCTGTAATCCAAGCTAAAGGTGACGAATGAAACCTTAGAGTTGTGAGACTTTTTTCCCCCAGCAATGTATATTGAAGGCTTTTTATTTCGTGCTTCTAAAAAGAAACAACTTCAAAATAATCGCTTTTAATATAAATTCTGATTTTCATCATAGCTCTACTGTAAATACCTCCCTTTTTATTCCCACATTGTTGGCATCATTTTGTGGAAATCACTATTTGTGAGAGCTGCACAATCTCTCTCCAATATCAGGCCCCTTTTACTTTTATTTTCTGAAAGCTAACCTGCCACAAGATTTAGAAAATAGAAAACATGTTCTCTCTTGTCTTACGAACATGATTTGTACTGAAATGTGTTAAATAATGCTCATGCTAATATTCAGCATTAAAAATACCAGCATGCATTTGTACTGTTTTGGTCACTGAACCATGTACAGAATTTATCTACATTCTGTTGATTGATGGCTTAATTATTGATTTTTGCCTGCTTCCACATGACTCGATTTTGACTGAGTCAACAAAGAGGTACTTTGAACCGTTTTTGGGAAACACTTGCAAAACAAGCTATGCAACATACATAATTCATAACCTACATACGTCATGAAGTTGTTTGTTCACTAAGATTTATCGTTACTGGCAAATGCACCTGCTTCTCTAGTTGAATTTACAGTACAAGCAAATCAAGAATATCACATGATGGATTCTGATCATTCGAATGACTAATCAGAAAAATTGTTCAAGCAAGCACCATACAAAACAGTACAGATCTACAACCCCATCTGAAACATCTGCAAAAGGAAGGCAGATATGGACCAACCAGCACAATGTAATGTAATAAAGACAGGCACATTTTGAGCAAAAAAGAGAGAGAGGGAGAGAGAGAGGTATTTGGTATTCTACAAGGGTCATTCAAGACATGTGATGAAATTTCTCAGGAATGAAGACATAAAGCATTGACATTTACAGACGACTTCAAGCACATTACAAGGATGAGCCAAGTTGCTGGAGTAAAACATTTGAATGGTGCAAAAAAAGGAGGCTGTACGTATGTGAATGGTGATCCTCCCCAAGGTGGCTTGGAGTGCACTGCAGTTGTTCTCGAGAACATTGAGCTAGTTATCCTTGAAAATCAACAGGTGACTTTTTGCCAATGTGGAACAGACACATCTGCCTGTGGGAACTGCAAACACAGTTATTCACATTACAGGAACACAACTTGGATTTACTGCCACATCCCCGTACAGTCCCGAGCTGGTTGCAAGTGACTGGCCAGGAAAACAGTTCCTGGGAGGCCAGCGTTTCAGACATGAAGCAGCCGGTCCGCTCATGACCTTTTGTGTACTAAGAAAACTTGTTGGTATTGGAGCACTAGTGACATCCAAGTTCATTAGTGTAGCAGGGGATTATATCGAGGAATTAAGGTAGTTTTTACTCTGAGAATGTTAGAGATGGAGCTGCGAGGCAAGAGGAGAAAAAGAAGACGGCCAAAGAGGAGGTTTATGGATGTGGTGAGGGACGACATGCTGGAGGTGTGTGTGGACATGTTCTGTTATTCAACAGATCCCACTTGATTTGAACTCTCTTTGTACAGTATATAGTGATTTGGCACTTATCACAGTAAATCAGTCTTCTGGCCTATTACTGCGTTGTGCATCAATGAAGCAACATTACCACTTCCTCAGCTGTTATTAAGAGTTTGCATTTATCTAAGAAAATATCTTCATAGAATAATTTTTCTGCAGTTATAAGGAACTGTAGTCTTAATATTATTTGCACTAGGAAGAACCAACATTCATGTTTTTGCTGTTTATAGAAACGACACGGAGAGAAAGACTTATCTACTTTCCAGGAACTCTCTCTGTCACTCTCTCTCTCTCTCACACATACAAACCCCACCGTCTCTGTCTAGTGGGAGTAGAAAGTAATAGGATTGCTCAATTAGATGCCAAATGACTTTCCGAGGACCAGTATTTTATTTCTAATACACTGTAAAGCTGATAAAGGGGCACAGAGGCTGATTTTATCACCTGCACAATTCAACACCAAGACACCCTGATGCAATATGAGATCTTCCATATCTCAATAAGAAAGCACAATGCAGGTCATTGTGTGCTTAGTAGCAACCATTACAGCAACGTCAGCCATATTCAGAGCTGGGACTGAATGGGAATAAAGGTCATTGGCATGCAGGTCCTGATTACCTGTCTGAAGACTGGTCAAGAATGGAATTGGCTGGGACACAGTGGACCACAAGAGTGGAGATCTATTCTGAAGTCAATTTGCAGCATCATTTCCTGGCCAAGCACCTCTGCACAACCTTGGTGGGCTCATAATGGACGCACAAAGGAATATCTCAAATCCAGATGAAGGAACATGGGCAACTGAAATTGAATAGAAGCTTTAAAAATGCTTCTTGTGCTTTTATTTGAATAAAACATTTCAGTGGCCTAAACCACATATATTGTGGTTTATATTTGCACACACAAATATGACAAGCATTTAATCTTATGAATAACTTCAACTGAAAGATTCAGCACATGAAAGTCCAGAATAAACTGGAAGATCCCCCTCTCCCAGTGATACAGGTTCCTCTGAAACCTGGTGTTTTCCCAATAGAGACACATCTCACACAGATTACTGCTATCACAGTGACAGCCATGATGTTTGATCAGAACATCTTCAGTTCATGCTGTTTGTAACATGCTGTGAGATGTAGCTCCCGAAGCACCCTCTTTCAGCTTTTATTCTAGGCAGCTATTTTATCTGCACACCTCATGACAACTCCTTATTGGGAAGAGCTACAGAAGCCTGGCATTCAAAATGAAAGCATACTTGAGATTTAGCTGATTGAAAACAGCTATCCTCTTCCACATTTTTGCTGGGCCATCATCACTCGCTTAAATTCCTCACACGTAATGAAAAAGATAAAAATCTAATGCTTACTCCATGTTCTCCTGGGACGCTTCTGCCAGACCTAAATCAATAATATTGAGGCAAGGCTGAGAAGCTGAGTAGGCATCAAGGATCTAAAAAGAGAGTCTGAGGCTTTAGCTAAATCCTCCTTTATGTGTGTTAATGTATTTGCACTTTTAAAGAAGCACAATAACAGCTGAAATCATTATTGTTTTTTGGAGCTATAAATATTTCTCAGAATTATTAAGTCAATGGAGACTTTCTCTGTACTTTTAAGAAATTGTGCTAATTTAAATAAGCAGAATCTTGCCTGTTTTTAATTAATTAATATTAAACATGTAGATGTATTAAATTATACTATTTAAAATTGTTAGTTAAATAAAGAAACAGATAAATAAGATGGCAAAGCACAATAGGCACAATGGCTTAGTGGCATGTCTAGGGTTGGTGGTTCAAACTTTGTCTCTGCTTTGTGTGTGGATTTTGCATGTTTGACTCATGCTTGGTGGGTTTCCGCTAGATACCCTGGTTTCCTCCCACAGTCCAAAGACTAGTGTTGTAGGCTGGTTGGTGTTTTCAAATTGCCTGTAGTGCATGATTTTGTGTGTGTGCCACGCATATGTGAGCTTGTACCCTGCAATCAGTTGGCACCCATCCTGGATGTCCCCTGCTTTGTCCCCTGAGTTCTGTGGGATAGGCTTTAGGCACCCTGCAACACTTCACAGAATTAGCTGCATATGTAATGGAAAAATAAATAAATATCATACCTCAGTATGCAAATAGACAGGTAAAACATATGGATTAACAGTTCAATTTCTAACTTAAGATAAGCTTTCGTAAACAATGTGATAATAAACAATTATCACATGTTTATTTCATCATCTACAGTAGCTTTTTTCTATTGGTCATGGTGACAAAACCATTGCTGGGAGTGTTGAGCAGGAATATGCTTTGGATGAGACATGAGGGCACTCAATGCACCATGCACTCAACATTCATACACATACTCACACCTAGAGGCAGTTTAGTGTATCTAGTTCATATCCTCGTTTTGGGTGGTGGGAGGAAAGTAGAAAACCCAAAAACTCCACTGAGACAGTAACCTGAGCTCATAATCAAACTGGGAACCCTGGAGCTACCCACTGTGCCACTGCACCATCTGACAGTCCATTATGCTTAATTAAATGATCCTGAATAATAAACATGATTCATTGTGCAGCAAATTTATACTACAACAATAAAGACACCAAGGTTCACAATCTGGCAGCAAGGGTTTAATATCATCAAAAACAAGTAATATGGCATTATTTTACTTTCAATTACATTTGACGGCTTTATACGTGTGAACTAATCCATGAATGTTGTGTGTCATAATACATTTGCAATTTGAACTTGACTTGGATTAAAATTTCGTTTTACAGAACTAGACCCCAAAGCGATACCATTTTTACTCCAGTTTCACTGTTTGATTTCAGTATTCATAATGTATTTTTTTTTTAAAGTGAAGTGAAGGCTATGACAGTAATGGCTTCTGCTTTATTTGAGATCATAATAGATAGCTCATAACTGTGTGATGCATATGCTTTTTCCGCATTCTTGATCAAGGGTGCATTAATAGGGCCAAGTTGTGCATGAAAAATTAACAATGTGATCATTCTTATCCTTACTATAAGAACAAATCCTGAAGCTTACTGTATAATTCATTTATTCTATTCTGTCTGTTAATTAAATAATGCTATAAGCTGTGAAAGAAAAATCAACAAAAAGGGGTGAAGTTTCAGAATGGGGATGTCAAAAAAGTTCTGAATATGAAAAAAAAAATCATTTTATTTAAATAAACAGGAATAACTAGAAAATCTCAAACAGGACGTGCCTTCCCTCATGCATTTTTGAATGTATATTTCCGATCTCATCAATTTATTTATATGAAAAGGGGTTTCAAGCCTTTGAGTGCTCAGGGAAAAACGGAATAGAAAAAGATGCTGATAAGGTTCTTTATGTGACCTTCTGTGTGAGAGGTATGAAGGTGACATGAAAGAGGGATAAGAGGGATTTCACGTGCTTTGTGTAATCATAGTACTATGCATAAGACTCTTAAAAACCATGTATGCACCGTCTGCACATAGAAAACATGCTTACAGTAACTTGAATGTTCAGTTACTATTTTAAATCAACAGCAGATTGTTAAATTCTGAACCCATGCAACTGATTAGTAATCCATCCATCTTATCCATTACAATTGTCTTAAATCTTTGAAGAATTCTACAGTATTTTAAATAAAAAGTAGTTTGACATCTGTACTGTAGTTTAGTAGAAGCACTTTAATTCATTTTCCGACATACCTAAACTGTGAAAGTAGCAGTCCTTTTTAACTGCATAGCAAAATTTACCGCAACACGTTTCTAATTCATAAGGCAGGAATCGTCTGCGTCCTCTGAGGAGCTCTAAAGCAAAACCATCGTCTTCATTATGTCGACTCCTATATCAAACCTGGTCTCACTTCCATTAAATATGATTATGAAAAATGATTTACGTGCTAGTGTTGCACAATATGAACAACGTGTAAGGGTTTACTGCCTGGTGTGAACAACATGATAAATTTGCTCTGACTAAACCAGGAGACCAACTAATTAGCATGCTAATCCTATTGTGAGTGTGGCTTTGTTTCAGAGAAATACAGTATATACTACATGTTGGCATTAAAAGGCAGTTGTCTTATACTGTAGCATGTGAAAGTATAATGTATCAACTCTTAACAGGGGATTCCAAAGCTCCTGTTGCAAAACGAGGTCAGGGTGAAACACAGACAAAACAGGCCAGATTAGTGTTTTAAAAGATGATCTATGAATGCCTGTCAAGTATCGTGGGCTGTTTAGTGATGGCGGTTATAGTCGTGTGACAGCTGAGGCAAGAACGTTGTGACATTACCTCTTTTTTAATCTATTTTTAAAACCTTAAATCATGGCAACAGTTAATCCTCTCAATCAGCACGTCTGATGAATTATCAGCCATGCACTTTCACACACAAGAACACAAACAAGTAGAACAAGTTGCATTGAAAGAAACTGCGTTCTTTTTCTCACTCCTGTTGCACCCCAGCTGCACAAGATAAATCATCAGGGAGAGTTGGAGAGCAGTGAGTTTTCTCCTGCCAGAGCTGGCTGTGTGTGCGTGTGTATGTGTTTATGCAAAGGTATGTGAAGGCCAGACTAAACATGTTGCAATTATAATAAGGCCCCATAGCTCATCCAGCTTTACTTTTACAGCGCACAGAGAAGTTTTCTTCTCAACTGTACTGTGTGCCAGCAGTAGCACAAGGCCCGCATCACTGTAACCGGTATTTCTTTCATTAGATTAGGAGGAGTGCAGTGTTTTTATTCCTACACAAAAACAGCAGGCAGAACTTGGCAGAACTGAATAGCGCTGCTTATCAATGCTATATGAGTACTTCTAACTCATATTTTATCTCTCCTACTTTCATACACCAGCATGCAGTTAACAGTCAAGAGCACAATTGTTAATACATTCCCTCAGACCCTTATGTAGTGAAAAAGCCTGTGTACTGTATGCATCGGGGTCTCGTAGACTCCAGCCTTTTGTAGAAGACCAGTTCTTTAGGACCCAGTGGTACCACAGAGGGGATTATTCATGTCAAAGATCAGGGATGGAGTAAAACCTACATACTGTATATCCTGCTTCACAGAGAAGACAGTTTGTGTGTGTGTGTGTTTCTTTTCAGTTTGGTAAGACAAACCTGCATTCATATTATATCATGACTTTGGGTTAAATTCTATTGTAAAAGCAGTTCTGTCTGCACTTTACAAATTTCTCTAAACAGTTCCAATTGTTCAGATCAAAAGATTTGAATTGGAATTTAATGCAGAAGATTAGTTACTTCTGTTGAACTGTAAGAGCAATTCAGGTCACTGGTTGGTCAATGGGTCAGTCAGCACAGACTTGTTCTGATAATGAATTTGGCTATAATTGCTTTCCTATAGTACTAAACAGTACAGTAATCTTCATTAATGCTACAGTATAGTGCTGATCTAGATTCTTTATGTTTAAATCTGGATTTTTTTTCCTGGAAGCTTTAGGACACATTTTAAATCATACATTTAGCTCATATTTACTGGTAAGGATTTAAATCGGTTTTACATTTTTTCATAAAATAAAATTTAAATAGGCTTTTTGTCTCATACGGTGGAATCTGAGACATATTCAAATGCAGCTTAGTGCAAACACTCCCAAAACATGAAGCAAAAATCATAGGCTGAGGCAGGCAAGACATCAGACAATCTACAAACAACCCTGTGATGGAAGCTCAAAAGTCAAGGGATAAAAAACAGAGCAGAACATATGCAGGATATGTAAAGCTTGTTAATTTCCTTGTATGAGCACACTACATGTTACTAAAGTGCAACAACTGAGTTAACGTCTGAAAGTCTGTTTAAATAGTGGTTGAGTGTAATTGGGAACAGGTGTGCATGATTAGACTAAGGGAGACCGTGAACGAGGTGGAGGAGTGTTGCTCTGGGGATTGTAGTCCATATTTACCGGCCATGGTGTATTTTCTGGCAAGTGGAGTTTTACATGGGTTCTGGGGCTTGTATGAAAATTTGCTCGCTGTATTAGGTATAAAATAATGACAATTCTGCATACATAGTTTGCTGCATAAATCATAGCCAACTATATTTTAAATTACTGAATCTAAAATGTGTTCTCTGCATACTGTGAAAGTATCAATCAAAATGTCAATTTTAGATTTCCAAACATTTATTTTTAACAAACAAACAAATCCCATAAGCACCATGCACTATGCACTAACAAACATAATCAACATATAATATAATCACGCACACATTCATACATAATATTATTAATAAGAATATGGGATAATATGTGTCGGTCCCAAGCCTGGATAAAATGAGTGGGTTGTGTCAGGAAGGGCATCTGGCGTAAAAACTGATGGTCCGCTGTGGCGACCCCTTGATGAGGGAGGGGCCGGAAGATCAACAGCATATGGGCTTTTTATCCCATGTTACACGTGTTGCAGTGCATCATTGTACTCTGTGCATAATAATTTTATGGTAACGATTGTCAAACCAGTCTTTCTTCAGAGTGAAATCATCAACTCCCAAACCACATAATGGACACTTCCTGTTATGCCTGAATATTTTACTGACATAATAATTGGCACATGGACCGAATATTCAACCACTGCTTAGCATTGTATTTTTGTAAGCTAATCTTTCCCTGTAAATAAATGAAATATGTAATCTGTACATTTTGTTCTCCTGTCTGGCAAAAGCTAAAACATAGTCGTTGATGTACAAGTACAGTGGGGCCAAACAACTCAATGCCTTAAATGACTCAGCTCTATACGACTAAGTTTAAAATCTAAAAATATAACGAAACACAGATATAGAGAATGTCTTTGTCTTTTTGTTCTTTTCTGAAAGCATCTATGCTAATACAGATGTTCTGTACATACGTCTAAGACATTTGCACAATGCAGTACTGATTACTTTTTCCAGATTTTGTGTCGGACGGCATTACTGCAGGGTTGTTTCATCTTGTGCACAACAGGAACCCTATGAATAAACTAAATTGCAAATCTATGTAAAATAAATGACATGCTTGCCTTCATGTAAAAATCTGTGAACTTTTTAAAAATATGTCTAACTTTTGTTAACATGTCTTTTCTGTTTCTAGTAAACAGGGTACACACAGGTCTTCAGGTTTTCAGAATTGTAACTTTGTAACCTGTTCCAATAGCCAGTCGCCTTTTTACTGTATTTAGCACTTTGCTACACATTTTGCATGAAATGTTCTTCATACATTGTTTCAAAAGGAACTTATTCCCACACATATCCTTTCTAGCAGCAACTATTGGTATTCTGTACAGCAGGTTACCTAATATTACCTTTCAAGCAGATGCTCTGCAGCCACAGGGTTTTACTGCAGAGGAAGGGGAGTTCAGACGAGTCACACAAGGTCCAGAGAGAGAGAGAGCTGGAGCTTTGATCCCCCTCCTAACCTCAGGCTGTGTTCGCCTTGTGCACAAAAGCATTACCATAATTGATTGGCCTACCATGTAAGGGGGGTTTTCTTCCCACCATGCATCAGGTTTCTGGGCGCTTGCCATACCTTTGATGTACAAGTGTGTGCCACATTCTGTTGCATCTGAGCTCAGTATCTGAGTACTTGAGCTGAATGTGGATTTTTCTTTTTGTAGCTATTTGTTAAATGTTACTAGTGAGTGTTTGCATAAGTATTCCTTTTTTCTTAGCATGGGAAAAAACTTGGATCAGTGTTGCTGTGGTTGTGGTTTACTTAACTGTCACTTTGTGATAACAGAAAAATAAAATGGTGTTGTGTTTCACCTTCTTGAACTTTATTTTATGCTGCATATTAAACATGATACAATTGCCTGGTAATTCATCTTAAACCACCTTCTCTAAAAAGCACAGTGGATGTGTGTTTGTATGCAACGCACCTTTGGGAAGGCTTCGGGTTGGTTGAGATGCAGGAGAGATGGTGTCTATTCCCTACCTCCTCCATCTGTGAGCTGCGGCTGCTGATCCATCCATCCCTCTCCTGAGCGATAAAGCCTGCCAGAACTCTGCTGTTCTTGCTAACAGGCAGAACAGGGAACGTTAATACACTGTACATGCATTATTGATGGAGGCAAGGAGCTGATAATCTTAAAGGAGCTGCAGGCTTCTCTCTACTCACACCAGGCCAATTAAACACAGCCCAATTCATAGCCTTGTAAAGCCCTGGGTTGTTCCGAGGGAGGACTTGCTGTGTACATAAAAACAAAAGGATGTGGGAAACCACACACACAGAAATCCAGCATGTTGAACCAATATGTACACACACGTTTTCACTTTATACAGAGTTATCATTAATGTCCATCCCCCTGCAAACACATCTAGTGTTGTATGAGTGGGCAGTATTCCCATTGGACCCCTGTCACCCCTGACATGCTTCACTGACATTCCCCGGATGCCCTTTGACCCCACAGGACATTAGTGAGGCAGGTCCTGGGACTCCAGAAATCAAGTGGTTGGAAATCTGTGTGCGTGTGTGTCCTTGGTACACGTTATTTGTGGAAAACTGCATAAATCACAGAATGTGAGGGAGCCATGGGTGGCCATTATAGAAAGCTGCTAAGAATCATGCCTGGGGCAGATTATGCACATTGGGGAGGGGATGGGGTTTCTGTGAGGTGAGGGAAAGAGCGTCTCAGTCATGGACCAATCCTACTAGTAAAATGGCCACATTTATGGCTCAGAGAGTGCTGATTAGGTCCACCTACAGTACTACTATAGCATTGTCTCTGAGAAAGCCACATGGTGAGAAAAGCTAGTATAAGCAGTCCTGGAGGGTATAGTTTAGTCATGGGTTCAAGCAGTGATCTGAAATTATAAAAAAAAAAAAAAATTATATATATATATACCAACAGAGTGGTTACATAGGAGCTCCAGCACCTGACTGGTGAGCTTTAACACAAAACGATCATCAGTAAACCAATTCAACTTTACTTAGCCAACATGAAGCAATATATTGACAAAGTATTTCAAACATTCCTGCTATAATAGAACTGCTATAACACTTTGACAATATATAGGCCCTTTGATGTTATGTAGAGAAGGTGTTGTCCATTTTCAAACAGATCAAAATGTAGCCTTGACAGTCTAAAGCAAAAAGCACCCAAGATATTAATGTTCTGAATGATTGCTGTCAAAATATATTAAATGACTATTGAAAGGTTACTGTATAGCAAATACAGGCAAATGCTGTATATCTTTTTTTTTTCATCATTCAGTCCAACAACGTCAGTCAGTCAAAGAGCAGAGGGGAACCAGCGCAATGATTTCCAATAGATATACCTGCAAAAAAAACACTACTGAACTGGTATTATTGTATATATTACAAATTTGAAATGTGTGTGTGTGTGTGTGTGTGTTGGGGGTTGGAAGGAAGTGTGAAATTGACTTTTCCTCACTGGTAGGGAGAGGTAATCGCTCATTCTGAGTGACAGGTGTGTTTATGCTTGGCATGCGCTATGCTGTGGCCTTGCCCTTTCTCCCTTTTAAAACGCTCTCTCTCTCTCTCTTTCTCTCTCTCTCTCACACACACACACTCTTAAATACATACAGTCAAGTCACAATACATGTAGTGATACATTAATGTGGTCCACCACCAGACACCAGGAATTGGGTAAAAAGCACAATATATATTATATATAAATGTAATGTGCTTATCTGTGAGACACTGTCACACCTGCCCACATGCCAGCAAAATACAACCCCAATAAGACAATGACCAAATAAAACTGTACAATGTACCTTTCCCCCTAAATATTCACTATAATATGGAAAATGAATGTGGCGAATAAAACCAGCGGTTAAGGCTGCATTTCACAGGCCAGCTCAGCTCTAGCAGTGGTGCTTGTAAAGACAGTATATTAGCAAAACTCCTGCTCATAGAAGTCATAGGTATATTAAAGATCATTGCAAGAGAGATCACATCAGGAGCACAATGCCTATGCCAGAGTAATGGACTCATCCATACTGGTCTAAGGGGTTTTATGAGGTAATCTTCAGCACAATAATCTTTTTACATCTACGGCATTTACACAGTGCGATGTGTAGAGTCGAAACCAGTCCTCAGACCACTGGCTTTACATTCAGGAGAAAAACCTGCTCGAACAAAATATCTGTAGCCAATAACACAAGGTGACCTTTTTGTGTAATTCGCACAAATGATACAGAGAAATGACTTGAAATCTTAATATCTACCAACCTTTCCACCATATGTCATTTTTAATTAAACAACGCATCCCATGATCCCAGGACAAAAGGGGATGATAACAAGAAGGAAAAAGACAAATTGTCCCATTATTATTATTTCCAAAGAAAAGAACGATATTTTTTCCCCCAGTCGAATCCAAAGTCAAATGGAAGAAAAACGCCTGTCTGCATCTTGGACTGTACGTTTTAAGAATAAATGGAAGATGGTCTTGCTGTTAACGCTAAGATAAATCACTGGATCTACAAGAGAGACATGTTTGTGGGACTACATTTCCACTTACCTACCCACTAGCCTCAATCAGAATTCCGAACGGAGTAGCTTGTTCACTTTGCAATATACTGCCTGCTGTTCTACAAAATATCATCTGATTATTCATTGGGTTTCTTTGCTGATTTGGCTTTCATACTGACGAAAAAGCACATTTTTATCCTCTGTGATATGTATTTCCTGTCCATAGCATTGCCATCCTCCTGAGACATCATATTTTCTATCTAAACATTGAAAAGCTCTCCATCGATTTTCTATTTGAGCCTTGCTACATGGACAGTTGAGATATACAATGCAGTTGCACACTATCACCTCTGCTCATGTCGGCCATATTTTCCGCGGTGCAGAAAGGAGTGACTACTCTTTAGATCACCAGCTCTATATCACGGAATGCCGAAGCTTTTCAATCTTATCATGTACCACAAAAAAAAAAAAGAAGAAGAAGATTCTGCCTGAATAATCTTTGACACACTTTCATGCATCTGTCTTTCTGCTGAGCTCACATTCTGAGGTCGGAGAGTTTAATGTCAGTTATTCCAAACCGTCTTTATACGCACACCCACATCTACCAAATTGCACACACTTGCATCTTGTAAATTCCTTTCAAATTGTGGGATGTATCCTGAATATAAAAGAAGTCAGCTGGCCATATAAATAATAATTCGCAGGCATAATTACAAAGCTGCACTCTTGTAAACTTGTCAGTGTGTCCTTCACCTTCTTCTAACAATCAGTTACACTAGCTCTAAAGTATACACACTACTTTCCTCCATACAATCTCAATTCTGCACGTAACATTCCAATCTCCTTTTCATCTGTCCATGCATGTCAATGGAAAATTGACATTCCCAAGCACACACCCCTTGTCTCACTCACTGCTTACATGTCTTATGCTCTCTATTCCTCTAAATAAAAATAGTGCACTCCACGCCTCGCACCTATAATCTAGGGGCATCTATAATCTTGCTGCTCTCGCATGGAGTGGTTTACAGGGCTCAGTAAATCAGAGGAGAATGGACAGATTTTCTCCCCCTCTTTCAACTGCTGATTTCCCAGCCATCAGGAGAGATGTGGAGAGAACATCAGGCAAAACTAGCCTATGAGTCATTTCTCAGCATAAAATACTTCATACAGTATGGATAGGCACACTGACAAACAATAGTGGGAAAAAGTGAGGTATGTACAGTACACCGTACAGCTCTTTACTTTCATTTAAAGATTCTGAGGCCACAAAGTGTTGGAATAAACATAGCTTAAATGTTCTGTATCCTCTGTGATGAAGTACTTGCATTAATAGGAAACAACTATCACATCATTTGCTTCTCTTTTACATTACATGCATTATATGAAACCAGAAGTGGGTAGTAACGAGTTATATTACTCTATTACATTTACTTAAGTAACTTTTTGAAAAAAAAAATACTTTTATGAGTAGTTTTACTGCACCATACTTTTTACTTTTACTTGAGCAGATTTGTGAAGAAGAAACGCTACACTTACTCTGTTACATTTGGCTACACTCGACCCGTTACTTTTCTAAGCGTTTATTCTAGGCATTAGATATTCTTTATTTTTTCCAAGAGAAATGCACATGACCACTTGACGTTTCAATAATAAGACGTAACAACAATATTCACATGACTCCATTTGACCTATCAGCCGCAATAACAATAACCACACGTAGTCACATGACCACACACAAACTGGCTGCATAGCGGGAAAAAAAATATCTTCAGCCGTGGTAGACAGCGAAGGAAAACATGTTACGGTTAGTTTAGCTGTTTTATTTAATGTTGCAATGCTAACATATATAATTAGCAAATAAGCTAAAGGTTAAAAAAATATATGTTTCTTACATTTGTTCTACTGGACACAATTTATGGAGGCCTCTTGCACACATGTTTTAATGTTATTTTCTATCTGCTGAGCTATTCAGAGGGCAACTGAATATACAGTTTATTTTACACTCGAAATAGTTTACACTGTTCAAACATACATCTTTTACCTACAGTAGGTATTTCTTTCAAAACCTTTATGTTGTGAAAAAAGTGAGATTAAGAAATTTGTGTTTCGTGTTCCTTAATTTGCTATTCAGTTTTATTCATTTTATTTATTTCATTTGGAAATGTCAAAATTTGTGCATTATTTTATCATTTTGTCTGGGAGCTTACATAATTTGTAAAAAAATAAAAATAAATAAAAAAATTCCGATGTAAGTTACTCAGTACTTGAGTAGTCTTTTCACCAAATACGTTTTTACTCTTACAGTACTTGAGGAATATTTTGGATGACTATTGTCTACTTCTACTTTGAAGTACAACTATTCTTACTTGAGTACAATTTTTGGCTGCTCTACCCACCTCTGAAACTAAATTAAGGACGTCATGGAATGAAAGACCCAACAGCTGCTCCTCTAATGGGCCCCTTGTCTGTGTGTGTGTGTGTGTGTGTGTGTGTGTATAACTGTAGAGTAGTGGTCCATAATCCACGAAACCTGCTTATTGGGTCAAAGTCCTGAACAGTGTTCTGTGTTCTGTTAAATTATAATTGTAATGCATGAGCAAGAAAAGGAGAGAGAGAGAAAGACCTGTCTGTTCCCCTTCCAAAATGCATCTTGGCCTCCAGCTGTGCGTAATTTAGGCAGTTTCTGATTATCCTTTGGGTGCATGCTCCTTGTAATGGGCCATTCCTCCAGTCCTCATTCCCTCTTAAATATTCACACACCTGCTGAGATTTGACTCTTACGACCTCTTGGGGATCACCCGTTTCATCCAAGGTTATTGTATTTCACATGACAACATCTTTGAACTTGTATTTTTTCATGGTAAACCAGCAGTAGGTCCAAAATCAACCCGTCATGCTTCGTTCTGTGTCCCTGAGACCAACAACAAACTGAGAAGTGACATTAAAAGGCTCAGATGATATTATTAGTGTGCGGATGATGCTAAAACATGATAAAGAATTAAAAACAAAAAATTAAACATGACCCAAAAACCTGGCCCAGCAGGCACTTTTTAGACTTTTTAGATGTTCTTTACACAGAAGAATATGCTAAAAGGCAGATATGCAAAAACAATAGCTAATATAAAAGTTCGAAACAAAACTATGAAGGACTGACCTTGCTCTGGCAGAGGAATTGACGCATGCACTGTGTCTTTGTTTTGGTATAGCCTTGAAAAATCAAATCTACAAGAAAGATTTATGAATTAATGGTTTTCTTTCATATTATAATTTCATATTGTGTCATTCATGCATAGACACTTTTCTTGACCCGTTTTCCTGCAACTGATTACAGCTTGGGGATAAAAAAGATTAGTATATATTGTTCATATTATCTGAACTAACTAGAGGAATTACTCTTAAATTTGGAAAAGGATTGACATACTTTAACTTTGAACATATCTGTGCCAATATCAGCAGTTCAGATTCAGATTTGGTTTGCAAATTGCTTCATTTGCTCTAACTGTAGCTAAATATGGCCTAAGTGAATCTTGAATCTCCTCAACACCTGTAAGAACCTTATTCTTCGAATGCAGTAATGCACATGCAGAAAAATAAACTTAAAGGTTGATATTTGTTTCACTAAATAAGGAAGTGTATAACACTGCATGTCTACTGTAATTGCAAACTATCTATGTTGAATAAGTAAAATGTTAGTGGTATTTGCAGTTTCTCTTATTTTCATTGTAATTAATATAGTTTAATTTAATTAGTCATTCAACAAAATCTCTCTCTCTCAACTGTCACATAATATTAAATACTGTTCAGTTTCCTATTATGTACTGAGGTCTAAGAGCTGTTGCTTGTTATTTATTCATTTAGTTAGTTACTCTATATTCTAATACATTCATTCATGTATTTATTTAAAGTTTTAATATCTAACACACTGTGACACTGTAACATGGTCAACCAAAATGCTTTAATGTTAATGTCATGGTAAGTGGGTTGTGCTTTTGGTAAACACTTAAACAGCTTCTGGTAAGCCTTTCGTTTTCAGTGAGTCTGCCAAGAAATGACAAACAGAATGGAAACCCTGCCAGTTTGTTCTTTCTGACCTACTTAACAACTTAGGAACTCAACTTAATTTCTAAATCAGTCAGTCATGTGTTGCTGGAGAATTTCCATCCTCACTGCTCCTAATTATAGAGGCCCTGTGCCCAAATATGACCTCATCCATCGTATCTGTCCAACCAAATCTTCAACTGTGGAGCTTCTCTTTGATGAAGGCCCCTGGCACTGCCAGTCAGCTGTGGACAACGTTTTGATTTTTATATTGTTCCTGTTTGGAAACCTTGACACAACACTCCATTCATCTTTAAACCAACAGCACCATGTCTGCATCAACCATTGTAGATTCTCTGACCAGGATCACTAACAGGAAACCTCTTGACCAGTAACTTCACCACATCATCCCTCACAGCTACTCCCCTTCACGTATAATACCATTTTTGTTTCATCAACTGGTCATCTACACCACTCTACCTCCCTGCACCTCTATCCTCCCACTCACTCATTCTCTTTCATTGTTGAATGCATCACAGAACAACATTAACTTTCAGCCAGTAATCTTCATCATTCATCAAGCCAAGGTGGAATGAACCCACATACTACACAAAAAGGGTTTAACTTTGTACACATTTGAGCCACTCACTTTGGAAACTACAACAACCTGCTCATTCAGACCACTGCTATCCACAGTACCTGACTGTAGATCGCTATGATTAATGTATCGCTATTAAGTAGTTTCTCTGAGCTGGAATAATGTCACTCACTACATACTTGTGTAATACTTGCTTGTGGGTGCTTTCGGGGCTTTAAGAATGAAGAAGTTATAAGATTAATCAAATAAAACCCTCAG
>JAQQZT010000005.1:14523422-14533951 GCA_030068275.1 Clarias platycephalus | reverse complement strand
ATATAACATCAGTACTTATTTTTCAACATAATCTCTATAATTATACAACTCTGTTAAACTCCATTTAAACTCTTACACTTGCTTCCCTGCTCCTTTTGTGATTTAAGACTCTGGAAAATTCTGTCTTCATATCTACAGTATAACCAGATGCTTCATATCTACAGTTAACTAGTCTGGTTACAGAAAGTTAGAAAACTACACCTTCTGTCTCCATAATCCTTGACCTGTCTGCTGCCTTGGGCAATTTAATTGCCAGATTCCTCTTTCCCCAATTTTAAAAGTGGAAACTGCTCTCTAACCTGATTCTCCCCATATTTGGAAGACTAATCCTATTGCGTTGCCTGGAGAAGTTTAGTTTCATCACATCAAATTGCCACAGGGACATTTCTTTATACTAAATCACTGGACTTGGTTATCAGGGCTCAGTGCTTCTTTTAACATTACTACAGTATATTGTTCTGTTTTTCCTCCACACTCAGAAGATACTGTATGGGAATGTTTTGCTTGTTAGTTGAAGACTCTGAAACTCAAAACAGAAACTCAACCAGGGCAAAAAAAAAGTGACATACATGACAGTGAAGAACGCCCACTGACGTTAGTTTTGCTTATTACTTTTGTTTTTCAGATTATGGACTTAAAATATGTAATGACATTCCCTCAACCACCAGACTTTTTTCTTCATAACATCAGAAGAATACAACATTTTCTGACTATAGTATTGGTGTAACAGCAAATATAATCCATTACAATACAAGCTGAGGAAACAGAAATAAATTTCACCACTGCAGCTCTCTTCTTGGTGGTCTCCCTTCATGTGCCATATCTTGTGTACAGAGTATACTCTCCCCTGCCCTCCTGGTTTATAACCTGCTGAACTTCTTTCATGTTACTCTCCCTACTGAGGTTGCAGTCCCGGCTTCCTTCCTGCAACAATAAACTTTAGAACTTTTGGCATTTCCGGAATCAAAGGGTCTGCACCACATTATCTATGCACCCTGGTTCAGAACTACACACCTGGTGCAGAATAACTCACCTTCAGGGAGCTTGGCTTGGACCAGGTCTAAATATGCTTGTAATGCAATATATAACTGCTTTAGTGTCTTGCCTCATCACTGGTGGAATGAGCTTCTCCTTTCACTCCACACAGACCTGTGTATTATAGGGATTATCTTTTTCAGCTTATTTTATTTTATTTTATTGTATTACTATTTATGCATTTAGGTTTTAAATGGCTATCCAATTCCTGATTGCCTTTTGTGCAGTATGTTATGCACTTTGTCTATGGACTAGTGTCTGATTCAGTGCCTGCCACTAGGAAATGTGATGCTGGCCAAGATAAAGTGATTACTTAAAAAGAATGAATGTCAGTCTTAAATGGTCCTAAATCTGCACCCATGTATCAATCACCTCTACCAGTAAAATGAGAAATTCTTTATTAGTTATAGATCCTTTCAGATTCACTTGTATTACATTCTGCATATTTTACAAGTCACTCTTGATCAAATTGTCTGGTAAAATGACTTAATAGATATGTAGAAATAAATACAAATATATAAAAAATATTGAACAGATATGTCCTTTGCTGGATTTGGAGCAATTCATTGACACATGTTTGACACTGATTTTTTTAATTTATTTTTTTATTTACACAATGCAGTCTTGTAGGAATCATTAATGATGAGTATATAAAGAAAGGATACAGCTCCACTAAAAAAGAAAGACAACATTCTTGAATATGCCTTTAGAAATACTGGGAGTACGCTGCAAAAGCACTTAATAAGTAGGTTGAAAGAGTGGGATGAGACAAATGTTCACTCACTGACCCAGATAAGAGCAGCATAACTGAGCAAGATGAGTTACAATATAACACATCATTAAAAAGACAAGAAACAGGTTCAGACAACATAGACAAGCCCTGGGTGAGCACTGTTACCAAAAAAGTTTGTAAAAGGATAACGGATACCTGGGATGCAAATATAAACGGCAAATACTATTATCACAGGACCAGTGCTACCTGTGATTAGTACATGAAAGAAAAGTAACTTTCTGCATACATTCTGTGAATCACTGCCCTTCTTAAACGCAGTAAAGTGTTTAAACTAGCACACAATATCTAGGTCACATTCCTTAAAAAGACATCACGACTGAGAAAATAAGATGCCAACAAATAATGGAATATTCTGAAATATTTAATGTAATTACTGATGCTAATGAGAAGTCATGCTCATGTCATTTTGTTGCACACTGGTCTGCAACAAACTTAAATGTCACATGCGATTACATGTGCAACACCTTCTGTGTAGGGCCTTCATGGATTATTTGGAGTCTCTCCACAAATATTTAAATGTCAGCTGCGCATAAACACTTTCCAATTATCATTGTCAAGAGGCCCCCTCATCAAAGTCTCCTATGTGGAACTTGCCGGTCAATAGTCTCCCTCTGCCATCAGTGTCCTCTGAGACAGTCTGAGAGTGGCAGACTGAGTGACTGACCTACACACATACATGCGTGCACACACGCACACACATACACACAAGAGGTGGCGCTAAAATGATGTTATTTACTAGAAAATGGAAGGTCTTGTATCTCCTAAATATTTTTCTCATATATTATTTCTATTGTCTAATATACTTCGAAACATGGTGGATTTTGTTAGTTACAGTAGTTAGTTATGCTCTTAAAAGTACCAGAACATTCAATAAATTCAAAATTTAACAGATTCTACATGTCATTTCAAAAATAACTTCTTAATTTTCAAAATTATTTCATTCTCACAAAGACTAAATAGGTTAAACATTTAAATGTTAATGTTCATACAAATGAAATGTTGCAATAGTCTGATAGGAGTATTTGTAAGTGTTTTGTGAAGATTTTTTTTCAGAATCAGTCAAAAGCTTTCTAGGTGAGATCCGAGCTAGAATTGAATTGTATTGAAATGGTTAGCTGAGTAGCGGCTTTCATTTTTAAAACTGCCCCAGGTGAACATGGTCATTCAAGAGCTGTGAGTAAACACGCTCATTAATCTTTTATTCCTTTCATTCCACACTAGAACTGCTTACTTTAAAAATTTATAGGCACCCTTTTTTGTTAGCAGCTCATTTTTTTCCAGCATCATTGTTTAATTAAATCCACTAAATGTACTTTTTAAAGGAAGGTATAGAAAACTTAAAAACTAAAAGAGTATCAGTGTCAAAAATAGTTTTTTATGATAATGGAAAAACATTTTTGTTAACATTTTTCTTTTTTTTTTTTTGGCTATGTCTCAGTTCTGGTGTTTGCACAACCTGAGGCTAATTGCTCTAACTATTAGCATAAATACCAACCCAGTGCCCTGTACTGGGGATGATTGAGTCCCAGCCCAATTACTGAGAGCAGGGCAAACTACAGTGCTGGATCTCTATGGGTTGGAACAAGGACAAAATCAAGAGTGTTACAACAACAGATGTGAACCAACCTACAGTAGCACAAACTGGTTTTTTTTGTTTTTTTTAAGCCGAGTAGCTACAAGTTGATAGCTGCCAACACCCACACAGGTTGCAGCTCTTGTACCCAACTTCAAAACGGACACATAGCTCAATTCCCTGAAACAAGATCTTGTTCTGCTCACAAGCACTATCACTCTGTTCTGTGTGTATCTTGCTTCCCAGCGACTAATATGGATCCTAGTGTGAGCCCAGTGTGAGGATCACACAATTATTCAGTTCTTAGCCTAAAAAATATGGCTTGACGTTCCTGTTTTATCTTAAGATTTTGAGTTCCCACCTTGATGTTTTGACCTGTAGAGGCATTGCATGGCAGTATCTGTGTATCATGTGTTTCACAAAAAAATATTGTGCACAGAGGTGTTGTGAAACACATTTCACACAAAAGGTAATGGGGGGCTTTTTCAGTGATTAGTATTCTCGTGTGATAATGCAGCTGCTGCAAACATGTCAGCTGAAGACAACACGTTACAAAAGAAAAGAAAATGAAAGACCATTGTGACACTGAATGAAGACCAAAGAAGATGACAAGTTAATCTTGAAGAGGTGTTAGCAAATTTGATGATGAGAAAATTCAGACATTTCATGTCATCGCTTTTGTTAGACATGACACTTTTCAGATGACGAGTACATGACCTTGTCAATCAAACAAAGGGGTGGGGCTAATTGCATATGTGACATTACGCACATTACAAAATGAGTAAACAACTCTAAGATTTAATTAATTATGAATACATTTAAGCCCCTAACAAAAAGGAGGACTTTCGATGAATTATAGCTAAAACAGATCGCGGCTTCCTTGTTGTCTATTCTGTCCCATAAGCCTGTGTTATAGAAGGCAGTTTAACTGAAGGGCCTGTTAAATTGCTTGGAATAAAGTATTGTTGTGAACAAATATGCTGTAACTACAACGGGTATTTTATGTCAGAAACGAAATAAAAAACGAATTTCACAAACTGCTTTCTCTCCCTGGTGCTACTGTATATGACACCACTTGCCCAGAGCTGATGCACAGATTTATGGAAGATAGGAAGTGAAGGACATAAAAGTTCCTCAGATGACAGTAAACATTAGAATTAGATTTGACTTGATGCCCTTCTGCCTCCAAAGCCTGAGTAAGGAGCATTTTTAGGACTTTTTTGTACATTTGACTGTAATTGTATTATACTTTATGTGGACATAATGTACTGTATGATGTAAGGGGGGGTGTACATTTTGGCACATTTTGGGTTCAAGCTTGAGATATGATATGATTGAAAAGCAATCTCCAAGCGTTCAGTTTCCCCTGAACCTTCCTCCGTGAGCATGCCACACAGGGCTGCTGTCAGTGGCAAGGTTACACCAAGGGTGAGCGCCATGGAGTGACTTAGTTTACAGTGAAATCATAAACCTGACACTTTCACATGTGCTGGAGAGACTCACATTTAAATATATAGTAGCTTATAGAAGTGCACAGGCACCAGTTATGGCACTCTAGTCACGTCCACTACAAACTTTGGGGACATAAAAGAGGATAGAATAAAAACATCCTAAAACAAAAAAAAAAAGTCTGAAAGATAGACTGTGGAACTTGAGGCGGGTTAAATAATAAAACCCTGAGTGAACCCGTGTTGGTCTTCCTCCCACTCTGGCTGAGGGCGTCTCAGCTTTCAGGCTCCATGCCAGATCAGATGTGTGTCTGAACTCCTTCGCTTCTTCTGTTGCCTCCCAAATATGCTCTCAACAAATTATCCTGAGATCCTGAAAGAGAAAAGAAGGCCACACTTACACAGGAGGACTCACATGGTTGTGCTCTTTGTAGAAGAGATAAATGTAATAGGGCTTTGGATGAGTGCATCACTGTGGTGTACATGGGGCGGGACAATATCTCAAGCTGACCAACAATGAACAGCCATGTACACAAGGATTGTGGTTTAAGAAAAAGAAAGAAAAGAAAAAAAAAATTAATCCACGAAAGTGACAGAGGTTCATGTTAAAGAATCAGGTCTACAACACAAAAGTAGCAGATAATAAAGTGTACAGTATATGAGATGCCAAAAGTGCTGTGCATAATGGATTTTACATTCATAGATGCCAGTGTCAATGCACAAGGTTAAGGTGAGCAGGACAGTTTATTTGCTATAATTAGATCACTTACAGTAAGAATAGATGTGGATGGGATATAGAGAAATTTAGCATTTGTAATGTGTTCAAGTTACACTACAATAAACAAGTCTTTATTTTTATATATAACTAGCCATTTAAATTTATGTTCAGATAAATAGAATCTTCAGATGGGGTTTAAAGATAATTAATTGGCAGTGTGCATACTCCACTTATTACTGCTTTCATGAGAATCTCATGGATATTGGACATGCAGATGGGCTTTTCTGGTGCATAAACCCTTTATTCCATCAAATATAATCTTTGCCAAAGATGCCTGATGTAAAAGAAATGAATTCCTCCCTTGTAAAACTGAGGAAATATGATTTAAACTATATGGACCGTATGAGATTGCCTTTTCTCCATGGAGGTACGTGATGAAATTTGATGGCAGTTACAGAGGCACTCATGGATCACAGTTTGCACATTGCATAGTTACTGTATTTATAATAAAACTAGAATTCTGCATCTTTACGTTAACACACAAAGATTTGAAACATAAATAGGTTAATTGCAAGGACTGGATATTTGTATGCAAAACCACAGTTGGAAAAAATGCACTTAGGGCTTTTGGAAATTGAAGTTAAAAAAAAAAAAAAAGACCAACAAACACATTTTAATCATAACATCTCTTTTCACCAAAACATGAGCTGGAAGGAGAGATATATTGGCCTCAGTGACAGCCTGGAAACTGCTGCTCTATTTAAGATAGTGCCTAGCGCTCTTTTATCTCTCCCTCGCTCTCTCCCTCGCTCTCTCTCCCTCTCTCTCTCTTTCTCGCTCTCTCTCTCTCTCTCTTTCTCGCTCTCTGCACTGTAGGGTAATAGGTAGGCAACTGGTATGTCTGTCAGTGTTTCTGTTGTACATGCAGCAGTGTGTGGTAGTGCACCCTGACAAAAAAGTGCTGTAATTGACTTAATAATCAGAATCTAAAACTCTCAATGTGATCCACCTGTATTAAACAATCATACGTTTCTGTAAGAGGGTGGACCTTTTTATTTTTCAGCATGCATGACAGACCATATAAAGGTGCTACTTCATTCATGCTTTAGGTGTAATTTGTATTTCTTTCAGATGGTACCACCATACAGCACATACAGTAACTTTTTTTTAATGGTTGAGTGGATACGTTTGGCAGGAGCATAATTTCTAACATTACAACAATTTTAAAAGATAATAAAACAGTTCTCATATCATTTGTCTCATCCTTACCAAAATATTGAAAACACCATCTTGCAAACTCATCTTTTACATAGAGTCTGACTTATCAAACATGCACACGGGACACGGTGCTAAAACATTAAATCCAGGTGACTGAGTTCAATGAATTATCTGCGAATGCTGGAAATACTGTTTAAAAAAGAGAAATTGCTTTCCACCTAATTACATTGCTACTTTTTGCCTACATCAGTTATTATTCACAAGTGATTATTCCCCTCATTAATTTCCTAAACATTAAATTCTTCATTCTTGCGATGTCTTTCTTGAAGTCTTACATCTCAAATGAATAAACCAGTGAATAAACCAGAGGATGGAAAATAAAAAGGATCCACATCAATTTGCAAAATGAATTTGTGCATTCACCTCATTAACCTCATCATTATAAAGATACACTGGGGGATCATAAAGATAGAATTCAATATTGAGCTCCCTTAAAAAGGCCTTCTTTTATTATTCACAAGCCAACTACTCTTTTAAATGTGGAACCACCAGCTCACTGAACACTGAGCTTGTAAACATGTGCCATTTTTGAAAATAGAGGAAATAAACAATAAAATGGAATTGGATTAGATGGCCAGTGGGTACATACAGATTTTAAGATGCATCTTAGGTGTACTGCCATTAACGAACAAGAGTTTCGTTTCTTGTTGTTGTATCTTTGCTTTCTTCACTGAATTCCCAACTGTAAAGAGAAAATTATATTTTCTTGAAAGAGGTCTAACAGAGTATGTGAACAGGATATGTCACTGCTGTTTTACTAGAAATACATCAGGTAACACTAGACTAAAGCCTTTACTAAGACTCTTGACCCTCTTCTAAACTACAAATTACTTAGCTAGATCTTGATCTGGACAAACAGTGTCAACAAGGACGATAGTGACAAGCAGAGTTATAAAACTGTCTAAAGAAACAAAGCACTGTAAGAGGAAATCGTATCCGCCTCCTTCATCCCCTCTTGTGTTACGTTGTACAACCCAGTACAGTTTTGCATGATGATAGCAGTCATTATAACACAATCGATGCTAAGTGTATTTCTATGCTTCTGCCTTTGTTCATCATCACATCTGCAATTATCCAGACAGACAAAGTCACTCAATTCTGCTTTTAAAATTGTAATTCTACTTGCAAATAGTCAGTCAAATTTTTCCATTCTCTCTCTCTCTCTCTCTCTCTCTCTCTCACACACACACACACACACGCACACACAATCTGCATAAAAGGTATAATGGACAAAACACTTAACGCAAAGTGCTTTTTTTTTTTTAAAGCAAAGTCTCTAAGCCTTTTTTTTTTTTAAATAGAGGACTTAATGACTCTAAAGTGAAACGAACAATGGAAGACAGAATTACTTAAAACTCTTTAAATCGCTCCAAAAAAACAATCTTATACAGTATAGCACAGGTAATGTAAATGACCTATGCAGTAGTTGTAGTGGTTAGCACCTCCAGGGCCAGGTCCGCCCATGCTTGCCGGGTTTCCTCCAGGTGCCCCAGTATCCCAGTGCCCCGAGTTCCTTGGGATCGGATCCAGCCATGTACAGGATAAGCAGTATTGAGAATGAGAGAGAGAGAGAAAGAGAGAGAGACAGCGAGAGTTTTTGTCACTAACTAATTACATAAGTCATAATTAGCTAAACATCAACCTGAGCTGTGGTCATCTAATAGTGAGTCATGTAATGTTTAGTAGTTCTTGTAAACATGTGTCATTTTTGTTGCCAAGGACCACATATGGATGCAGTCTGTATGCAGGATGTGTGTTTATGTGTATGTGTGTGTAGTGTGTGTGTGTGTTATGTGTGCTCCCAGCCATCTTTTCTGATAAAGGTCAGGCCTGGCCATGATGGATGACTGCTACTGCTGCTTTAATTTGAAATAAAGAGCAATAAAATGGAAGTCTGCGCTGACGGTGAGCAGCCTATGATGAAGGAGCTATTAGTTAAGCAAAGGTCGCCAGCTCCTCCTCTAAATCCAGAGCCTGATAGCAGCATCAGGATTCTGAGAAATAAAACTGTGTTTTGTCTGTGTTTAGACAAATTTAGGCAAATCAATAAGAGATAGAGGGAAAAAAAAGACTTAAAACCATAACCAGAGCATTAATGATTTATGATGTTTGGATCTATTTAAGCAAATTTAGAGAAGGGGAGAAAGGACAAATGGTGTAAAGGGCAAATATACCTACCAATAGAGAATAATGCAACTTAAATGGTTTTAGAACAGATGAGCAGGGTGAACCCTGAGGCTAGGAAAAAATGAAGACAATCATGCAGATGACTAGGAGAAAGTGAATGAGGTGAAAGGCTAGGTGAAAAAAGAAAAAAAAAACAAGATGAAGAGAGTGAGAACAACTGACAGAAGGAAGCAAGTAAAAGAGGTAGACTGCATGACAATGTGAAACGACAGCATCATTTTAAAGACTGTAGCCTCTCATGGGAGCTGTGCTAGTCAGCCATGTCCTCATGCAGAATCTGAATGCAGAGGGCAAAGAGAGCAAGATAAAAGTGACACGGAGACAGGAGCCTTACTAAGACCACTAAAAGACAAGCTGTGTTAGCATGCTGTTAGTGGGTGCTTAATGCCCCAAGAGAATACATGAGACACTCATCTGCTGTACTCTAACAAGTGCTGCCATTGTAGAATCCTAAACGACTATAGGGTCTCAGAGTTTAAAAGAAATGGCCAAAACAAGAGCATTACTCTCTCTCTCTCTCTCTCTCTCGCTCTCTCGCGCCCTCTCGCTCTCTTTCTGCACTACAGGAAGCATTTACAGTGAATGCATTATTCTAGAGCCCTAACCTTGTCAGGTCAAAATGGCCTATTTTTATGTCTTAGTGAAAGTGCTATTCAAAGCAAGAATAAGTCAGTATTTTACTAAACCTTTTGCACTATGAAGATTCATATGCTTGACATATCTTTCATATTTATAAATTTTCTGTAACTGGTTTATTTATTTTAAATGAGATATTAGCTAATTTTGCCATGAGGTAAGTTAAAATGAAGATGAAAATGTTCTGTTTCCATCATCATTATTTTTATTGTACAGATAAACCTTGGATTGCGAGCATAATTCATTCTGGAAAC
This sequence comes from Clarias platycephalus, assembly GCA_030068275.1. Lineage (NCBI taxonomy): Eukaryota > Metazoa > Chordata > Actinopteri > Siluriformes > Clariidae > Clarias > Clarias platycephalus. The sequence continues at coordinate 14,524,029 of JAQQZT010000005.1, read as the reverse complement.
GTGCTTGTATATTAAAGCAAATTTTCCCATAAGAAATAATGGAAAATCAGATTATTTGTTCCACAACCCAAAAATATTCATATAAAGATAATTAATATAAAATGTAAAGTAAAAATAAACCAAATTACCCTGGACTTTACCTATGAAAAGAATCCCAACAGAGCAGTGTTCCTGTTCCAGCAACCTACAGATGCTAATGAGGCACACACACTAATGTGAAAATTGTTACTGAAACTGGATCTTTAACAAAGAGCCTCTCTTGACACTTGCTTTTGCTTTATGTGCACGCACACACATGTGGTCACAATGTTATAGTAAACAGTAAACGCATGCACAGATGTTGACTATATGACTGACGTACGTGCTCTGAGACTGAGCATGGGATGCGATTAACCATAATCCTACAGCGCACGAGAGAGAGAGGAGCCATTAGCTCACGTCACCTCAGCTCTTGGCAGACAAAGCGAATGCGTGCTACTTGTATGTCAAGACTTCGCTCGTTTATCAAGTTTTATGTATCTTCCTTACTCTCTCCTGGGATTTTCACACACACACACACACACACACACACACACACACACACACACACACACACACACACACACAC
>JAQQZT010000005.1:14510805-14523322 GCA_030068275.1 Clarias platycephalus | reverse complement strand
CACACACACACACACACACACACACACACACACACACACACACACACACACACACACACACACACACACACATAACTGTTTTGAAAATGTATGCAGAATGGTACAATAAAGAAAAATATCCAGACAGAGGCAGGCAGTTCAGTGGACAGAAATTCTTTGTTGATGAAAGAGATCAACAGAGAATGGGCAAACAGGCTCAAGCTGAGCAAAAAGCTCTTACTCTAGCAAAAAGGCTACAGTGAGTCAGATAACAACTGACTGCATACAGATGGTACGGTCATAATTTGTTGCCAACAGCACAAATCTATGGATCCAACCTGTTTGGTATCAACAGTCCAAACTGATGGAGGTGGCATAATGGTGTGTGGGATGTTTTTTCACATTGACACATTAGTACCAGTCTGTCATCGCTTGAATGCCACAGCCTATTTGACAATTGTTAGATGTTACCCGTCATGGTCATCTTCTAATCGATAGTTCCAGAATGATAATGCACCATATCACAAAGAAAAAAATCGTATTTATCTGCTTAAATATTACAGTTTCGCTTCACTGGAACTGTGAGACCCAAACCTGTTTCTTCAAGACAATGCCCATGCACACAATACCAGGTCCATGAAGACATGCTTTTCCAAGGTCGGAGTGGAAGTACTCAAGTGACCTCCAGAGAGCCTTGACCTCAACCATACTGAAGATCTTTGGAATTGGAAGGTTGACTTCACTCCAGGCCTCCTCACCACACATCAGTACCTGCCTTTAGCCTTTATTTGTCACATATACATTACTGCCAGGGAACTTTTTCCTTAAATTTTCAGAAGTGAGATTCAAACCCATGCCTGCAGGAGACATTTACTGTATGCTTTTATGACTAGATAAATGGGCAAAATCCTCACCAAAATTTAGTTGAAAGCCTTTTGAAAAGAGTGGAGGATGTACTAACAGTAAAAAGGAAATAAATATGGTCCACAAGCTTTTGCCCATATAGTGTACATTTACTCATTCACACCTAGGGGGGATTTGGCAAAGACAATACACCTAACCACTTTCTCTTGTACGAACATCAGCATGTTTACATTTTCTGTTATTTTTAAATGCGCACACATTTTACCATAAGTGAATAAAGGGATAGGATGTCTTTAAATATAACTGAACAGGATGCCTCATGACATTGATGCAGTAGCATCGTGTGGAACCATAAGCAGAAAAATAATCTCATCATGAGACATTAACATGGAAAATGTTGAAATCACATAATGCTTCATGCCGGTTAGTAAGTGGGTTGGCTCGTTGCATCTAGACACCTTGATCAATTTGGCCCACCACAGCTAATGGCTGTCGTTACATTAGACAGAAATGGTTGGTGGATGCCAATTTATATGCTGTCACCAAGAGACACACAAGCAAGCAAGTCGTCCATTAGCAACACTAATCAAGCAATGATATAAACCAAATAAGGCTGTCCTCAGTTAACCACACGGATACTAATGACCTAAGATGCCATCACTGGGCTTGATGGATGGGTCAGGTGGGGTAATTTACACACTAGGAAAAATGGAAGTGCAGTTTTTGTTGCTGATTTTCCACAAGAGAAGAAGATGATCGAGTGAGTTACTTATTTAGAGCTAAAGAAATAATTGCCATCAATGAGGTGCATCAGTCAATATCTCTGCAAAAATATTAAGTGTTACCCTGCATTGGCTGCTTCATATTTTTTAACTAGTCACCAGAGAGGGGTAGTAATAATCACAGGTATGTTAGAGTATTTAAGTCAACATGTACAGATCAGAATCAATATTTAACTGCACTGTGTTCTTGTAATGTATTAATAGACTTACGTCCTAATATGAACAAAAGATTTTGCATTTTTCTATTGATTTGACTGAGAAAAGCTGTGAAGTTATAATGAAAGTCGCTTTTCCTAATTAAAAAACAGCTTTTGTTAAAAAAAATATATAATTAAAATATAATTATTTAAAGAAATGCAGGAAGGATGTCCCCATATGGTCTGCTTAAAGATGGAGTAGATGTGACTACTGGGGACAGTTCTACATATAATCCATGAAACTGACTTAATTACGCACATGATTTGGATTACATTTGAAATGACTGCGTGTCTTATGACTGCTGTGATTCTGATTGTTTCTTTATGACCATCTTCATATGTTTCCTGTTATACAGTTACACTTTTGACCATATAGTACATAGATACAGAAGTGATTTATTTCTGTTTGTGCTATCCAGTATCATGCAAATGGGGAAGGATTCCCTTTAAGTCTGGCTTCTGTAAAGGTTTTCAGTACTTGTTAAATTATATATACACAAATTTTAATAGTTTACATTTTTTGCTCTGCAAGCTGTCAAGCATGTTTAATATTCATATATATTACATTGCTGTTAATACTAATTGGAAGATCTTTTGTTGCATTTTATTTCATTTACTATTTTAAAATGTTTTAATTAAATGAATTTGAACTTATATTAGTTACTTGCCTTGTGAGTTCTAAAGGTCAGTAAACAGTTTATTGTGTTGTAAACTGGGTTCAAACATGTAGTTGAACATTCCTTCCAAAGGTCTTGGAATTACAGCATGTTAATCATCCTATCAATCGATTTGCTTTCATAGATGAATGTGTGTCCAGGGTCCAGTGAGAACTTTCAAATTCTATGTAGAAATGACAGCTCATTTGTTTGCTTTTGAGGACAAGGTAACACCTATGAGTCCAATGGTTATGGTTATAATTTTGAGATTTGTGAGGCCATGATAAGGAGTAAACAATCTATTTAAGTTAGATTTAAGTGATTGAACGTTTTTAGATCTTTAGTCATTCAGCTTCTCCAGAATGGCCAAATAACAAAAGTAAGCTAGCCAGGTACTATAGGATCACAGTAATGACAGAACATAGTAATTATAATTGGTACTTGCAAACAAGTATAAAAGCCAAAACTCAACTAGTTCTACATATAGTATTGTGATTTTCTACATACACTTTCACACTTTATTCAACATACAATTAATATACTTAATCACTTTTGTGCATTCTCTTAAAGGTTGTAAATTTCAGAATACAAAATATCCTCCTTGCAACTTTTTTTTATACTGGCTGGCAGGCAGTTCCTAATAAAACATATTTTATTACTTCATTTGAAATCGAAACTTTCCATTATGCACTGCATTATGAAACATGTTTTGCTTCCTTCTTAAAATTTTGAGCATAAAAAAATCTAAAATCTTTGTTAGCCCAAGGTACAGTAATACATAAAGACAAACAGTTTGCATTTGACTTGCATTTGACTTTGTCAGATTATCCTATTATTTTTTTTGCCTTTTGCAAAACATAAAAATAAGGACTGTAGAGAACAGAATTTAAAGTAGCCTTGGCTGTTCAGCTGAGAAAAGAGAGAGCAGAACTTGATGGTCAGTATTAGGGCAACATGATGTCTAAAATAAAATAAATAACACATGGTCATTATGGGAGCAAAGCCAAAGTTAATTCAAGGCCATGTCCAACAGAGCATCTCAAAAACATATCATCCAACAGCAAATAAACTAATTTGCAGTCTGTATATGGTCTGCACTGTGTACATCAACACTACATCGCATTTTACAAGCCCCCGTGAGCCTATCTTTATAGGAAGTCTCTAAATCTAGATGTATCTCATTAAAACCATTTATATTTACTTTAATTACTCCTTATTCAATTATTCATCATTCTGCTATCAGTGCAGTATACAGTGACACAGATTTAAGCTGCATAATTAACCACATGGCCGGTGATAACAGAGAAAAGAACAGTGTTTTTCTTCCGTAGTGGTCAGCTTTACACTTCATTTTACAGGTTTTATCTTTCATTGTCCTCTGCACTAGACCAGTGTTCTCGTTATGATTGCCACTCATTTACATATGTAACAATGGGTCTAGGGGTTCAAGAGAGGCTCAGTAAAAATCTTTATGCAAATCATAATTAACAGTAATTATACAATTGAAAGCAATCTATGATGCTGAATAGCCAGCCATTAATGAGGGTTAAACTGAATCTAATGATTTGACTACAAGAGATTTTGTAGAGGCAGGCAATCTGAAAGAAGATTGAAAATTGATGGAAAATCTAGCACAACTCTGGACAATTGCCAAACACATTTGCTCTAACTTTTAAGGAGATGGGTTTACATGGTTCCTAGGGATCGCCGACAGTTCATAAAGGAAAAACTACATCCTGAATTTCCTCCAAATAAACAGGCACAAGAAAGCAAGTGGAATAAAATCCAGCATACTGTTTAGCTTCTATTTCTGTTCCTTTTAGGTATGAATTTAAATGTGTGTACTTTACACCCAATTAACATACGGCACAGGTGCAATATCATTCCCGCCGAGTATTTTAACGGATAATGCACATGAAGGTCAAATCACTTGAATGGCACATGAAGGTGTCATAATAGCTTTTTCCCTATCACACCCTTCTTCCCCGTGGCATCAAATCCTAGCTTAGACACTGGAATTTCAAGCTTCAGGTTTCATAAGAAGAAAGGCTAGAGTGGAACTAATGGGATTAGGGCTATTTCTTATCCATGTTTTCATGATGTGAAGAAGTCTTCTGCAGTAATTATGTATCTGCGTGAGAGTCCATTTGAGACTTTTTCACTAATTACATTTCTGTAGTTCTTGTAGGAAGCATAAATCTGTTTCGTGCTTCATGTAGGCAACATATTAAATGGTGTAGAAGGTTTATTGTAAAATCTGGAACAATTATGAGTTTACAGGTTAAATAAGCGACATTTATAGCAGCTGTAATGTTTTAAGGTGTGTTGATCAGGAGGTTATGAGCCTTTAAGGTTGTTTAAGGTTTTAGGTTTTCTATGCCTTGAACCTGCTTTTTATAATAAAGTAACACACTCAAACTGTGGTTGCCAGCATCAATTTAGTTGGAAGTGGGAATAACGTTTTTATTAACTGACGTACTGTAGGTCGTTCAAATTGCAAAGGTTCTACTCCACATAGTCTCCATCACAAGTGATGCGTTTACACTGAACCCAAAGCTTAAATCACCTCTGAAGAAATTCAAGTGTAAAGTGTTGTACCCACTTTTTTGTTACTGGTCACAGCTGATGTTCCCTCACTGCATGTTTTTCTTCCCCACTGATTTCCCCCTGTTTAAGCATTGTCTATCTGTGAACATTGCTCTTTTCAATGGTGTCATCTCCGTAAACATTCTGTAGCTGTCTGTGGTTATTGAACAGAAGAACAGAAAGAGTTACTATAATGGAAGCGATAAAGGAAGAGGAGGAGCTTCTTCCTGCAGGCGATACGGTCTCTTAATCAGTACACCACACAGTACTGATCCATTTTGCACATCCACACACATGTTGTTTTTGCACTCACTCTGGACATTCTGGACATTCATTTACACTAGTGGCCACTGCAACTGCACTTTCGTGGTCATTAGTTAAATCACTCTATCACAAGTCACTTTAAATAAATCACTTTCGAGCATATTTACACCCCCCCGGGACGTTCTGTTACCCTGATGCACAAGACACTTGGATTGCACAGTCGCTGGATATTTCCATTTTTATTTCCATTTATATCCAACTTCATTCCGCACAAAAATTCCATAAAATCTATATTTCTGCTTTGTACAGTTGTTTTTCTTATTGTTCTATATTTTTTCATATATTTTCTTATATTGTGTATTTTGTACTGTACAGTTATTTTAATTTTAATTTTAAATTTTATTTTATTCTTTCTTAGTTAAATTTACCTTCTATTTTCTTTTTCATATTTATTTCCAATTCATAGTCTTTTATTTTAAGGTCACGAGCAGTTGTCTAAGCATTTCATTGCACATCGTGCTATGGATGACTGTGTATGTGACAAATAAAATTTGAATTTGAATTTGATACTCCACCAATATGTGTAATTTAAACTACCTATGACAGGTACTAAAAAGTTATGCCTACTTGCATCCCAGAACATTCACCCCAAGGTCAGACCGTGCAATGCTCAGAGAAATACAGGGGGGAGAAAGAGATACATTTCAGAAGATGTCCGAGCATGTTAAAATTTAAAGTCCATGACAGCACAATCAGAAGAAGACTGAACAAGTACAGTTTGTTTGGAAGGGTTGCCAGGAGAAAGCCTCTTTTTTCTAAAAAAAAAAAAAAAAAAAAAAAAACATTGAAGCATGATTAAGGTTTGCAACTGAACAAATGACAAGACAAATTAGACTAAAGTGGATTTGTTTGGCCTTAATGCTCAGTGTCATGTTTGACCAAATTAAACAGCATTTCAGCAGAAACCCCTCATACCCACTGTCAAGCACAGTGGTGGAGGGCTGATGATTTTGACAGGACCTGGGCACCGTGCAGTCATTTAGTCTACCATGAACTCCTCTGTATACCAGAGTATTCTAGAGGCAAACATGAAGCCATCTGTCCGACAGCTAAAGCTTGGTCAAAATTGGGTCATGCAAAAGGACAATGACCCGAAGCAGACCAGTAAATCTACATCAAAATAGCTGAAAAAAAGCCCCGAACTCAACCCAACTGAAATGCTGTGGTGGAACTCTAAGAGAGCTGCGATTTCCTTCTAAAATGTATCTACAAGTTATTAAATCATAGGGGGTAGTAAGTACCAACATGTTTTTTTGGTTTCACATTTTTTTTTTGTTTTTTGCTTTGTTTTTATAAAATAAATAAATAATAATGCCATTATATTAAAAAAAAAAAAAAAAAAAAAAAAGTTATATTTTGTTGCCTAAAATTTCACAAATTAGTAGCAGTAAAAGGTTTGGGTATATGCTATTTTATAGCAGGGTGTTGATGCTTGCTTTTAGAATCTTAGTTATAACATAAGCATCACCAGAGGGCTCCAGTACTGCTCTCCTCTCAGCATGTGTCCATTTTCTAATTTATGACACGTTTACAATAGAATTATGAGGAGTAGCATATTGTCTAACCATATAACCGAAATGATCTCACTAAAGAGGATTGACCCGCCTGTCCATCGGCGATGTTATAACACTACAAACACTGATTTCCTGCTGCAAGAATGGTCAAGAGCTATTTTGCTATACTGCATATACACTTGTACATATATCCATGTCTATAATAGAGAGTTTCTATACAGAATAAATCTAGATGAAATGTACAGTAGTGCAAAGACGGCATTATAAGTTATGGGTAGTGCAAAGATGCATGGAAACAGCTACAAAGATAAATCTGTTTCTCAGTCAGGTTGTGCATGCGCTAATGCACCTGTAGCATTAGCCTAATGGAAGGAGGGTAAATAGTTCATTATAGGGGTGATGGGTGTCTTTGATAATGCCTTTTGCCTTTTGCACACAGCGCTTTTTATAGATGTCGTCCATTGTGGGTAGCTGAGTGCTGGTGGTTTTCACATTGCTGAAAGACTTTGTAGTATTTTGCCTTGCAGTTTGTCATACCACAGTGAGATGCAGTTGATTTAGATATCCTCAAATGTACTGTAGTAAAAGTTATCTTAGAGCACAAGTGGGCTTTTTTTTGGATTTGTCAGGAAATAGAGATGCTGTTGTGCTTTTTTTTTAACGGAAAAGAGATAGATACAGTATGTGTGTGTGTGTGTGTGTGTGTGTGGTACATGGCAAATGACAAACATTGGAAAATGGAGGGGGAGGAGAACAATAACTACATAGAGAATAATTAATCTTGGACAAAAGCATGCTGAATACAAGAGCTGCATTAATTGACTTAAAAAAAGAGAAAAATAATTGTCTAATTAACTCTCTAAAAGGTTGAAATGGGAGTTAATTCATTTCTTATTTGTGTTCTGTGAATTCTACTCTGAGGCTTAGAATGTTTATAAAGAAACTGTGATATAAAACAGAATATGCTTTAAATGTAACTTCAGTAGCATCATTAATGCTACTGTATCCTAAAACCCAAGTTTGTGAGTATTCTTTAATACACGCAGAGGTGTGTCTGCTTCTGTGTGGTATCTTGCATGGTGGCGAATAACAGACAGGAGGGGGAGGGTGACATTAATGTTTCAGCATAGTGGTCTGACCCCTGATGATCAGCCCTTTCCCCTAAACCCCAAACTCCTCCAGTACTAGTGGAATACCCCAGTGACCCCCCAAATTAAATTATTGATGACTATATCACTCTGTCTGGTTCATGCCGTTTCAGTGGTGCATTTATGAATGTAATGCTGACGAGGGTTATGATGATGGCTGTCACAGTCTGCATGGAATTTTCAACATTCCGAGCACAGAATACATTGAAACGCACTTATTTGTCCTGCACAACAGGATGAGAGAATAAAATAGGATGAGTGATGCACATAAATTACAATAAAGAAGATCGTAGTTTGATGTTCAAAGCAGTAGAGGAAGGGATGAGAAAGGATTTACATTTTCATGCATGAATGGGTTAAGTTTGAAACTGAGGTCTGGTGTTTAGATCTCCTGCTGCCAGCTGTGTTCAGTGGCTCCTCTGTTTGGATGTGGGGGTTTTTCAGGCCCATGAGCTGAGAGGAAATTAAGGTTGCTACTCCTATGCCACATAAGCTATACAGTCTGGGCTCCATCCCGCTTTTCAATTTCTATAAGGGCAGTGTTGTCAGAGGTAGCGAGGGGGGAAAAATGACACTTGAAGCACAAAGGTCAAGGTTCAGAGGTTCTGTACACTACCCTCTTCTGTGCCTATAGCAGCAGTGACACCTATTTGAACATTCTGCCTGTGATTGCCTATTTCATCTAAACAAACAGCATCTCAATGGCAATTCGATTTGGAGTAGAAAGTGGAACATAAGGCGAAAAGGCCAAAAAGTGTATAATAAAAGGACACAAAAGGATCCTGACACACAAAAAGATAGCGAATGCCTGCACTGGGTTTAATCAAAAGATTTTATAGTTCTAAACACAACTCTCACAAGGACTTTCTATGAATTATGCATTATGCACTAATTACAATGCTAATAACTTTCACACCTACGTGATCGCACAGCATCAAACAAGGTCATATGAAAAAGTATGTTTATTGGCAGTTATAATAACAAGTGTAGGAGGTTGATGAATAGTCTGACAAGTCTATCCACTTAACATTGTTTACAAACTTTTCATAACTTTCTATGATAATGTAAGAATTGAAAAATTAAATCAGTTTTTTGGGTTCTTTAAAATTAGCAAGACATTCTTAACTTTTTTTGTAGACTGAGAACATGTACTGGCATATGCGTTTTGGTGCTCATTAAGACAAAATCTGATACCAATTCTAAAAACAATTAACCTTCTTAGTCTTAAGCAGTCTGGTGTATTTTATGTAAGTCTCTTTTTTCCGATTTTTTATTTATATCTCTTTTTATTTACATTTCTATGGTGGTGGTGGTGGTGGTGGGGGGGGGGGGGGTTGTTGCCATGTATTATTAGGAATGAACACATAATCAAAATTTTATGTTTATGATGTTACGGACTTCAAATGGTATCTTTAGTAGAGAGTGTAAAGGCAGTGACTTAAGAACAGCACACAGAGCAGTACTGTATTTACAATTGACTTGAGGTGCTTTGAATTGCAATTTGATTCGCAAGCAAATTGTACACCCTGGCAAAAGGAAGCATGAATATTTTGATTCTCAGTATCTGATTCAATTTCTTAATAGCTAAACTGAAGTGCACTCATGTTTGACTGGATGCTTACTTCAATGCATTCTCAATTCACAGCTTTATGCATTCATACTCTATGATACTGCTTGATACATTCATAGACCATGGTTTGCATTACGTTGCTTTTGCTCATCAGTCATAAGATACAGGCAGACATGTTTTCATTTATTTTCATTTTTGCATTTCATGTTCATTAGGAAACAACATACATGAGGCTTATGTCACATTATTTGATGCATCAGGTACTATCAGAGCATTTTTTTCCGACTATGAGTAAATGATTAAGGTGATATCCGATACCAGTACTGATGCACCGGTATTTGAATCACCATTGGAAGCAGACTTTCCAAGGTTAGCACTTTTAGCTTGTGAATAAAGGACCATGTACAACAAAGCTGTATGAAAATAAAATTAAATAATAAAATAAATTGCACAATAGCAAGATTCCCCAGGTGAAGAGACGAGCCCAATATTAAATGGCAATGGTGCATAATAAGAAAGAGAATAAAAAAGAAAAATATCTGGGGGGTTTCTTTTAATGAATGTAATAATTTTTCTCATTAATAATTGAACACTGTACAGTATTGATTCTAAGCAGGTCCACACACTGTAATCTATTGTAACTACTATGGTAGCTACTGTTTACCACCAGGGAATTATTTTATTGGGCTGCATAAATAATGTCTCACAGGCCAAGGAGGCCAGATTAAACCTCATCAAATACCCCATATACTATATTTATTTATACTGTATTTGAATACTTGTTTGCAAGTCTACTTTATTTACGGAATTTACATGCGTAATGGTTTCCATGATTTGTAATTTTCCCATGTTTACTGGATTCCATTCCATTTCATCTCACTGTTAACATTGAACAATTTGTCAGTAGCCATAATCGAAGATCACTCAACATATTAACTAAATTGCAGGTATTGTAATAGAAGAAAAATATTTATATCTACCAAACTATGTTACCACAGTTTGTTGTCACCATCAGACAAAGGAAAAAATTGCAACATGTTGGCCAGTAGCAGTTACTAAACCCTAGGATATTCTGGATTAAAGACAGCCTTATACCCTTCACACTGTGTTTAAAGAATGCTGAGGCAATCATCTGCATTGAGTAATAACATGCATGAAAAGTGATTTAGGGCTAGAGTTCGTAGTTAGTCCTTGTGCCAGACAAGATGCATTCAGGACTTTTATTATTAGACATATTAATATCCTGAATGTGTCATCCTTGTCACCATTTGTTTAAATGAAACTCATTGCTCTCTTTTTAGTAGGAGCCATTTTTCTTTGTCCATAGATGGATGCATGCATTTAGAATAGTGAAATCATATTCCTGATGACGCATGTGAGCATCTTTTTACACAATGAGTGTCATTTAGAAGACCCGTATCTGAAAAAGTTCAGAATATAATAGAATTTTAGCCTCTGGTTAAGAAGGGGTCTGTGTGAGGTATAGGAATAAGTCTGAACATGCAGTAAGTGGTTAAATAATAATCACATTTGCCTGAGGTGTAAAGATGAATGAGGATATAAAGAGAAATTATCTTATTTAGGTTACGGATGCAATGCACAGTACTGGAAAACAGCCAAGAATGTTATCTTTTCTTTCAAACAATTAGTGTAACATGCTATGACTGCTTCTGATTTTTTTTTAAAACATCAGCCTTGTGGCCCTAATAAACAGATGTTTTGACTCATTAGGTGACGTGTGGCAGAGTGAAATTATAATGTTGGTGTTATGGATCAGAGGACATTAAATAAATTGATTTAAAAGAAGTGAATTAACACTGAATTTAAATCCTCCACCTCAGGTCACTGTAGAAAAGCAGACTGGACATAATATTCCCAAGAAAATAAGAAAACACTTTATAAATAAATAATGTCCTAATATCTTTCTATTTAGCCAGCATTGACCTTTTTTATCAATTTGTGATACATTGGCTTTTTTTGTGAGATCGGATCAGACAGGATAGCCTGTACTCCCAACTGACGTAGATGAGTCTTGCCCATCAATTGGTCACCAGTTTTCTAGCATATACAAGGGTTGTATTAAAACTTCTGTTTGCCGCACTGTCTTATCAGCACTTTGCATTCAAGACTATGTCTCCTGAGTCAAACAATCTCTAAGTTAGGTGAAAGTTTCTTAATGAGAATTGTTACTAGTGACGAGATATGGAGTCATCATTATGAGCCTGAGAGTACATGGCAGAGTATGAATTGAAAACATCCTCAATCGCTGACCAAGTTCAAAAGTCAACTATCATCTGGTAAATTAATCCTTACAGTTTTCTGGAATTCAGAAGCCAGTATTGGAACATTTTTACATGACACATGCACAAACTTCTGGCCACACTTCGAGACACTGCAAAAAATTTTTTTTTGAGATGTTAAAGCATGCTCGCAATAGTCCTGGATCTTGTTCCATCACACTTTCACCGCTCCATCAGACTTGGCCCCATGAAAGCAGCACTACGAGGATGAAGATTCACTTCTGATGAAGACGTGAAGACAGTGGGCCATTCACAGCTTAACCTAAAACATTTTTAATGGACCGGAACGAATTATGCTAGCAACCTGAGGTTCCACTATACTACATTACACAACAGTGTATAGTAACTTACTATAATAAATACTACATTGCACAACAGTGTATAGTAACTTACTATAATAAATACTACATTACACAACAGTGTACAGTAACTTACTGTAATAAATACTACATTACACAACTGTGTATAGTAACTTACTGTAATAAATACTACATTACACCACAGTGTATAGTTACTTACATTTAAATGATGTTTTAATTAGTTTTAATTAGTTTTCTATTTTTATTTTAAATTAAATTTAAATTAGTTTAAAGTTTT
>JAQQZT010000005.1:14475729-14504267 GCA_030068275.1 Clarias platycephalus | reverse complement strand
GTATACAAATAAATTGCTGTAATACTCAATGTTTGCAGCTCAGCCATCTGGTGGCAGTGTTCCAATTCAGTCTAATCACAGCTATAGTCTTCTATAAACTGGTGCCCAGATGAACAAAGGAAACACTGACTCACATTACAGCTGCCAGTAACAGTCAAATTCATCATGATACAGTGCCACACACACAGCATATGGCAAGTGTCACACTGGGCCATTTCAAACAACATAGAGACAAATAATCTCCAGTAGAACATAGAGATTAAACCATTTGTGTGCAACATACAGTATAACAAATTGCCATTGTACTCACATGAACTGCTGACGTACTAGAAAGCACTACTGGTAGAATTCTGTTATTTGCTTAAACTCATTTACTATTGTTAATATCTAATCATTACTTTTTATTTTTTTAATTGTTAATTAAAACAAAATCCTGATTAGTTCATACAGTATGTTTTGAAATCATGTCATCAGCTAGCTATAATACATGACATCCCTTCTTAATTTTCTCCAAAAAACCAATGAAGAAACAGTAGCAGCTTGAATATCAGAAAATTCTCCTTACACTGCGTTTTGCACCAAGTTGAGAATCAGATTTCATGCATACACTTGAGTCTCTGAATGATAGAAACACATTAGAATTCATTATAAGCAATTTGAAGAGGCTTTCATTACCTTCTGAAGCAAAGTAAGAGCTCAGCTGGACCGGGTAAGATCTGAACACTATAATAACTCATTCCTTCATTTTCTTTGATAATATTATCGCATAGTAAGGAAAACCATTACATTTTTAATGGATGGATTTCCTCCGCCATACAATTATCAGTATCTCTCCATGGGAGTGTTGAAACTGTGATACGTGGGATAAATTTTCAGCAAGCTTATAAATTGCTTTACTAATTATGGTCATATATTTTATAATACCAGCAGGAAAATTACAATAATTGAAAATTTAATTCCTTCCTATTCAGTCACAATTATACAGTCTATTACTAAATGATTGATAGAATATAAGTGATTCTTTTCCAACATTGACACACTTTGTAGAAAAAAATGACTGAGCAAATTTTATTCCTTATTACTGCAGTTATGCGGTATGGATTATTATACATCATATACAATTAAAATACTTAACATATGAACTTCTTAAAATGTGTTTTTGTTTAATTGCAATAGAAACATCTACTTACAAATATCAATAAATATCAACTGCGATACTCCGGTTTCACTATTTCTATTTTTATAAAACACTATTTTTATTCACTTGTTAACCTGTTGTAGTTCTTCTTCTTCTTATTATTATTATTATTATTATTATCAACCCATTTTTGCTATATTTATTATTGTGTGTGTAATTTTATATATACATGCAATTATATGCAATGCTTCAGGAGTGTGAAGAGAGAAACACTTTTGAAGCATTGCTGCTTGCTATTGTTCCTTTTTATTAATTGAATAATAATCATCCAAATTAATTAAATAATACCATCATCAGATAAAACCCAATTTTAACCAAATTGTTTGACAGAATATGGAGTGCTGAAGGTTCAAATTGATTGGGATCGAAACTCCCAGTTGTATAAAATGACTCCCGACTTGGGCCGTCCAAGGTTAGTGAGCTTTAATGGCGCCACAACCCCGACGCCTCCCAAAGTGTGGCCACTCTAATGAGCCTCCTCTCGGCCTGCAGTCTTCCTGAAGTGGGGGTAAAGAGGCCATCATGTTGCTCATTTACAGGCGACATATAGCAATGACTCTCCTCTAATTGTGTCTTAGCTGGCTCATTTGTTTTAGTCATTAACATTCATCCTGAGATACACACTCTCTCAAATAAATACATTACCATCATCAGCATAAAAACATAAATGCAAATAGGAAGTTTGGCTATGCTTGTAGCCCTTGTGTGTTTGGAGAGGCTTTCAATGTGAAGCAGAAGAATTCCTTAATGTACAGGATGTGCATGCACGAGCACACACGCACACTGTAAACCGACATTACCACACCATCAACAGACACAGCCTACATGCAAACACACAGATTCATGTTCAAAAGAACAGCCGGGTTGCACACAAGCACACCCATATACCCTGTGGGATCTGTGTGGTAGCTGTTTGTGGCATATTTCAAAGCATTAAACATCAAAACACTGGGTGTGGGAGAAAAAGACCTTTAGTAGACTGGTATTAAATATTGATGGACTAATGGTATGCAGATTGTTTATTGACTGGCTCCTGACTGGAAATGAGAGGTGACAGGAGCCCTTGTGTAGCCTGGACCATTCCTGACTTAATAACTTGTGTCTGATTTTGGAATTAGATTTGAATATGTTGAGGTGTTAGCTGGGGTTGTAATTAACAAACATAAATGAGCAATTAAAAGAATAATTAACTATGTATGCTGCCTTGCTTAAGTGTTTAGCAGTAATGGCCTGACGTTAAACAGACTAAACCCTGTGAGTGCCACACAAGTGCCCTGTTAATGCCCTCTAATGGCTTCAATTATGGTCAATTGTTGCTTATTCAATATGGAACACAGGAATCCCTGAGATTCTGACAGCTGACACAATGACATTTTCTTGCTGGTGTTTGCCTATATGATTTCCATGAAAACAAAGCAATTGGACCTAAATATGATGTCTGGACTGAACATTGTTAACTTTGATACAGTTGTACCAACAATATATTTTGTACTGTATTTCCGTACATATACTAGTGTTTCCTGACATATGTCTGTACAGAACATACTGTATATGTTTTTTTTAAGTACCTCATACTGTATATGCACAAAGGACACAGTTTAAAATGAGCTTATCACTATAAATACTAAAAGAGACCAAATTAACATTTCCTCAACCTGACTTCAAGTGCAACTTTTAAACAACTGAGGACAACATAGTGTGAGCTATACAATCACATTCCACATGATCAAGGTCTCCATCTTGGATGCAATGAATGCTGCGGATAAAAAACTGTGGAAGACTGCCAGGAAAGAATAAGTCTTCTGTGGAAGACTTCTTCATAGTCAAGTCGGAATTAAAGGATGGCCAGTCCAAGCCATGCACATGTACATTATGTTGCATGGCAAAAACTTAAATTATTATTAACTAAGCATTCCTCTATCATAACAGACAGCAATGAAGGGCTATTCTTATATTGAATTGGAAACTTTTGAATTGGATCCTTCAAATAATAATATTATGCTTCTGGTAATGCCACATGTTTTTTTTTATTTTTTATATCAATCTATTATTTGTGATAAAGTATGTGTGATCATGTTGGGAGATCCCTTTAGGCAGTCTTAGGGTACAATGCATTGATTTTGAGACATGTGAAGTGTTTTGGTCGGCTTTGTGAATTTAGCCTGCAAGATTAACTGTTGTGCCAAGCTGTGTGTTTGAATAGGTGTATTCAGTATTGAAAAATGGGTATGATTTGCACAAAGGGGAAAATAACAAAACTGTTTATTGTTAATGTTGGAAAATGTATGAATGTTATGAACTAACATTGTTTGGACTGAAATAAGCAAATACTTGAAAGCCTTTGATGCGATAATTACTGCACAAATTAATATGTTCCATTGTTCCACAATTCATAAACAATCATGTTTGAAGACATATCCAGTGGCCCTGGTAAAGACATTACTGTGTTTCTAATTTAACCCTTCAATAATTTAGAAGGGTTAAATTATTGGTCTGCATCAAGCAAAGAAAACAGCTAAGAAGATAATACTGAACTAGAAATACTGTGACATCACTTAAACGCTTGGTGAAGCTGCATTGTAAAAAAAAAAAAGAAAAAAGAAAGAAAAACATAGTAGAAATCAAAGCTATGTTTCTTAGTGAAAGTAAGAGCATTTCCATATACACAGTACAAACCATACATTATTGAGACTAATTACAAAAATGGCTTGAATTTGTTTGGAATGTAATGAATGACCCGGCTATCACATCCATGGATTTTTTTTTTTGTTCCCTGCTGGTACAGTCCAGATTTTGAGGTTGTGGACAGGTGTCTTTTATACTGATAACAGATGCCATTAATACAGGTAACGAGTGGAGGACAGAGGAGTCTCTTAAAGAAGAAGTTACAGGTCTGTGAGAGCCAGAAATCTTGCTTGTTTGTAGGTGGCCAAATGCTTATTTCTCACCATAGTTTGCAAATAAATTCTTCAAAAATCCTACAATGTGATTTTTAAAAAATTATTATTTTATCTCTCATTGTTGAGGTAAACCTATGATGAAAATTACAGGCTTTTTAAGTGGGAGAACTTGCTGACTATATTTGTGACTGACTAAATACTTTTTTGCCCCACTGTAACATTTATATTTTTCTTACACTCTGTGTTTGTTGAATTGTTTGTTGTTGTACAGTAGCAACCCATAATTAATTGTACATGCCTATTACCTATACATTTTAAATTAAACATGTTTACAAAGATGATCAATTCTGCAATGGTGAGGTTTTTATCCTAAAAATATAAAAAAGCTATTTTGTAACAACTGTCCTCTTTAAAAACAATTCATGCTGTGTTAAGGGATCCTACAATATTTTGCCCGTGGGTGTTATCAGAAGAGGGTGTCATCTCTACCATTTCTCATGCAGCTCAAAAAAGATCTTGAAGTTTCCTGCAGATTAATTTAATATGTTGTCCCATGTTTCATTAGGTTTGATGTATCACCAGACTTGCCATGCCAGCTAAAGGCAAGAAGAAAATTCCATCACATATTACAATGGGATTGTGAATTTGATGTTTCTCTTTTTATGCACTACATGCTAGATAGATGTCACACGAGAATGAAAATTCTGATTGTCTCATATAGAGTCAGTTTATCGCTGAGACAGCAAGTGAGACAGTGAATGGATGTGTTATATTAGGCATGCAGTATGAATAAGTCTAAATTGTATTATCCACAGTGATGTTTATAATATTTCCCCTTTTCTGCATATCATACAAGTGTATTATCTACAAATAACTGCTTGTTTTTACTTAGCTTAAATTCTCAGGACTAGTAAATCTAGTAGATTAGTAGTAGAAGCTGTTTGACTAGTTTAAATCCATGTTTTGTAGAAGAAAGCATTTAGTGCAGTCACAAGTATACCTTTGATATGTACGACACTGATTAATTTGCCAAATAATTACATAAACCCATATAGTACTCTGATGCCATTATCTGCTAATATGGTGCACCAAAATTAAGTGCAAATATTAGCATACAGTACTGCAGAAAGAAACAGTTATCGATCACTGGTAATAGACAAGAGCACAAGTCTCGGAACAAATTGTAAAATTCTCCATTAAGTGAAGTAATTACAGAAACAATGTAATTATGATGACTAGTGACTATTATGACTATTATGATATCATTAAGGTAATTACAAGCAGTTGTATTTATAGTTGTATTTATTTATCAGAGCTCGTAGTTCTACACCCCCTCTCGCACTCTTTGCTCTTCTTCATCAAAGCTCCGTGTTACACCCCCTTCTTGTTAGCTCTACTGCTCAACGTAACTGGAATTCACTCCCTGAAAACATCCGTAACATAGATTCTCCAAAAACATTCAAATCTCAACTTTCAATCAAACAGACCCATTTATTCAGAAGCACTTGTCCCACATGATGTACAGTAACTCCAAATCTCCGTTTGAATCACCATTTTATTTTAAATGTTTCAGTTTTCATTTAATATTGTTTTAATGTCACATACTACTCAATGTTAACATTTATCTTTTGTTTGAACTGGAACGGGAACTTGGGTGACTGGAAAGGCACCTATATCAATAAAATGCATTATTATTATTATTATTATTGTTGTTGTTGTTGTTGTTGTTGTTGTTGTTGTTATCATTTGTTCACCGAATACAATATTTATTTATTCATTCTGTCTGGAATTTTAAAATGTGACCCTCTTGGCTTTCAACTTTAACAAAGCCCAATTCCAATCAGGTTTTCCACTTAATGAGCTGGATGTATGGATGTATTTATTATTTGTTATAATATATGTTGATGTGAATTATCCTGAGGTCAAAGGTTTCAGGGCCCCTTCAAGAAGAATTGAGGTTTCTTAAGTACTCACAAAATCATAGACACTGGTTTATAGATATATATACTCTACAGTATTTCAAAAAAATTCAGTGACTGACTCTGAATATCCAGGTCCTTATGATCATCCATATAGTGCATGACCACATGCTCAGACCTCCCTGCTTTTTGTAATTCTGCAGCACAGAGACCCATTTACAGACTGCGGAGAAGTAATCCTTTTATAGGTGGGTGTAAGAAGCCAAAACTCACCATGGAGCAATACAGCACACTGTGGTAGATAGAAATAGCTCCCTACGGGAGGATTCTGTGGCTGAATCATGGCATACTGTATCTTTGTGTTCCAGTAGAGAGAAATATGGATGAAATACTATAATTTAAAACATCATTATGACAGAGTATCCAGCAAAAAGGGACATTCTCTCCAGATAGGAGTAATGAAGCCTGTATGGCATCATATATTTGTTTTCCAACAAACAGTAAGTTCTTCCAAACTTTTTGCAACAGAAGAGAAAAAACAAAAATATTTAAATAAAAAGGATAGCAAAGATTGTAGAATGTAGTCGTAAAATTATCAGCATGGTGTTTTCTGTTTGAAAACAAGCAACAAGATATTTCTTAGTTCCACTCACCGGAGGTTCATGGCAAAGACTGCAGCATGCTCTGAGCCACCTCTGGCAGGATTGTCATTTATAGATGTATAGCTTTCTTTAAAACGTTCGCACCATACAAATGGTTTACTGCAGCTAAGAGTCTCATCTCAGTACTGTGCTTGAAGTCTTCTGTAAATGTCAATCACTTTTTTATACCTTCATTCCAAAGAAATTTCATTACAAGTCCCAGGTTGACTTGAATACCCCTTGTTTATAAAATGTCTTGGGATTGGGCCACCTTGAGCCGACCTGGGTAAGACATGTACTGTGAGATATGAAAAGTACTATTAAATGTTTACCAGCTTCATTTAGGATGTAATTCAGAAACTTTCATTTTGCTAATTAACTAGCTCGCTTGCTAGTTAAATTTACTTATTTGCTGTATTTATTTTATTTCCATATGCACAATGTGATGAGAATTCACAGGATTGGTACTTAACAGCTGTGTTGCCTTGAGAAAACAAAATGTTAGAGAGACTAATCAGAAAAATGGCAAGTATGTACTGAATGACATATACAGTAACGTCATATCACTTATCACATTAATCGTTTCTTTTTTTCCACTGTTCTTTTTTCTTTTTCTTTTTTATTTCAATGAAATGAAATACATAAATGTAGTCTGCATACATCACACATTCCTGTACACTACAATATTACAAATCTTTACTTAGACCTTAATTCCTTCATCTTCTATCTATTTGATTAATATATGTCATTGAAGATAACATATAATGGCTTTAACTTTAAATAAATGTTATAGTTTGTTACATGCTGTATGTAGCATATAGCTAGGCTAGACCAGAATATTACAGGTTTCTTGCTGAGCAAGTGCTTTTCGACACAGATTATTGCCCGATATCATTGAAAATTATTATTGCAGGTGATTGATTAATTGTGCATCAGTTCATATTTTGTTTCTCATCTAATTGAAGCTGATAATTCTATTATACTGAAGGAAACTTGAGCTTCTTTTCATGTAAAAATCTTATTTGAAGTTGAATCAATAGGTTAATTAAGTATTAATTTCTTATTTTTCACTGGAACATAAAGTATCCCTTCCAATATATTACTGAATATTGTTATGGCTATGATTATGGTTTGATTTAAAACCTCTAAAGATGGACACTTTAGTAGATGGCCATTATTATGTTTTATTCCCTTGTTAGCTTTATGTAAGTGTTTCATTTAAAAAACACACCCTGCATGAAGGATTGACTTATTGAAACATTAACATTTAATGAAATATGTCAGTGTAAAGGCTGGCCAAGACAGACGGAGAAAGGAAGGAAGCAATAGTGCTTATTGAAATGAAACGAGAATGCAAGGCTTATTGGTTCTTGTATCAGATCAGAAGGTAATTGAGCGGTTTAGATGTGAATCTGGTCTGTTGCAGCAATGGAGTATAGACTGTAACATCTTACAGTTTATATTAGACTGCACATAACTTATAACCTACAGTATGTATTCCATGTTATCCTACTAAAGTAGGAGGGTTGTGTAAATAATTGCAAATAGAATCAGATTTTTCTTTTCTTTAATAAGGTGTGATAGGTTTATTTATGGTGCATAATCACAGTCTACAGTGGCCTGCTAACTTTCAGAGAGGTATATTTGCAGGATTTCTTTGTAGTATAACTGAAAATATACACAGAGTCGCACACATTCTAATGTTTAATTGGACCACCTTCATCTTTGATTATTACTTCATTCCAGAACTGCATTTATTTTTGCAGAGATTTTGTACTGATATTACAGTAGGAGAGACAAAACAATCAATAAAGTCTTCTCGGGCACATCCCCAGGACTTTGTAGTGGCCATTTAATGTGTGAAAATAATTTCTTATGCTCCCAGAACCCTTCTTCAGAACCCTTCACAATTTGAGCTAGATGAATCTTTGTATTGCCATCCTCAAATATGCTTCTAGCTTAAGCAGGGAAATGCATTGATGTGATAACCTGGTCATTCAGTACATTCAGGTAGTCAGCTTACTTCATTTTATCACCACATAACGTTAGTCAGCCTGGACCTGACCATCTGAAGGAATGCCAGATCATAACACTATCTCCAGAGGCTCATACAGTGCACATTATACATGATGGGTGCATCGCTTCATGCACTTCCCTCCTTACCCTGACACACCCATTGCTCTAGCATTGGGAAAATATTATAGGATTCACCCCTATCCTTTTAGGTTTTAATATGTTGGAAAGTTATTTTTGTATTTGTTTAACATTAACTTGATTTTTTAGCAGTATACTTGTCTAATGAATGAAGAGCTAATGAATCAGAAGAAATCTAATGCATGAGACAAAACATTGTAGTAACATTGAAGTTGGGGAAAAAAATCTGTAATAATGGAGTCCCTTGCTACCAATATTACTGCCACCTAGTGTATACAAACACCATAATACTCTCAGTCCCGATCCCAATTTCAGTTGCATGACATCTAAACATCTAAACATCACATCAGAGGATGAAGTTGACATTCTGGAGAAGGCATAGAACTCTATGACGCATGGTTTTATGACACAAGGCTTAGGTAATGCTTTACCTCATTTACTTCCCCCAGTACTGACAGACAAGGTGATGCGTTACCAAAAAAAATAAAAAATGTGTCACCATGGGCAGCTGCCATCATGCTGCAAATAATTGTCTGGTCCACTCTAGTCAAACCCCCTGGGGCACCCCATAGCCTCTGGCTATTGTTTTCAGACAGGGCGAAAATGAAAAAGAGGCAGTAAGAAATAGAACAGAGTGAGAGAGGTGACAGAGTATGTGAGTGAGAATGTTAATAAGGAGATGATGACAAATACCTGTTCTCATGGGAAGACTGGCAAACTGAAGACTACAAAGAATAGGACATTTCCAGAGGTTTCTGGTTTTACAAAGCCTTCCAGGGTGACAGACTGTCTGTTTCTTTTGCATCAGCACTATTTTTCTTTCCATCAGCACCTAACTGGTCAGTGTAAAATGTAGCTGCTTTACTAAAGACGCAGTCATCAATAGCACTCCATAAATACTTAACCGGTAAATTTTTAACACAGAAATACATGATAAGGTTATAAAAAATCTAATATGCATAACACCATTAATGATTAAAAAAATTTAAATAATTGTTACAGGATATTTAGATTCATATAGTAGAAACTGCCCGAAAATAGTGCTGCATCAAGCAAAAATTGTAATTGAAATTATTGAAATTGGGTTAGGAATCCTACAATACATTATCAAAAACCTGGAAGGATAGTGATGGACCATCAACTTTGTGGAAGAAATGAATGGAGATCACTTAAACACTTGCTGAAGTTGCATGGTAAAAAACAGGGCTATGTTTAATAGTGAAAGTAAGAGCATTTCCACAAACACACAGTGTGATGAGAAATCACAGGATTCAGACTAAACATCTATGTGGCCATATCAAAACCACTTGTTAGTGAGACTAATCCGAAAGAAAAGGCTTGAATTTGTAAAGAAGCATAAAGATTTGACTTTGGAGCAATGGAAAATTGATGTGGTCTGCTCAGGTCAGATTGACCATATTCCAGAGCAATGGTAGGGGTCAGGGTAGGACTGGGAGGGCATGAAGCGATGCACCCATCATGCATCGTGGCCACTGTACAAGCCTGTTCAGGCAGTGTTATGATCTGGAATTGCTTCAGTTGATCACGTCTAGGCTCAGCAATGTTATGTATCATTTTTTCCTTCCCTCATGGTACAGTCATATTCCCGGATTCAGGTTGTAAAAGAGTGGTTCTGGGAGCATGAGAAATCCTTTCCAGACTGTACATGAACCAGCCATCACGTTGTGTGCTGTAATGAAAGCTAAAGGTGAAAAATCAATCCATTAAATCATATTAAAGTGTGCAACTTTATTTATATTTCATACTTCTGTAATACAAGGTAACTATCAACATCTAATTACTTCCTGCAACAATTACATTTATTTATTTTTAAAAAAATTTTATTATTATTATTATTATTATTATTCTTATGGTGATAGCATTCTGTAGACCCTATACAGTACATACATAGGGTGTTTGAAATATTCTGACTGCTGGCACAATACACAGTAAAACATTGCACCTTATAAGGTAAATAACAGGTTCTGCCATTTTTATTACTATACTGAATCTTTGGGATCTTTACTGATCCTTGGCAGAATTACAGAAACATTTACATCTACCTCTTACATTTTTATAGCTTTGCCAGTGTTTCAGGTTTGACTCACAGAAACACCCTGACAGCATTTCTGAACGTTTAGCTAAAAATGTGCTTTTGATTCCTTGGTGGTTTTACAAGCTTATCCGACTTGGCACTATATCTGTCGCTCCTGGCATGTCTGTTGCTCAGAGCTCTGCAAAACAAGGCCAAGAGAAGTGGGCTTTCAGAACCTTACTGGTTCACTGCAGATGTATAAAGATTTACAATTTCACTTGTAGTCTGAAAGATTTTCAAACAGAAGCATTTTTATGTTTTTTTGTTTTTAATACCTCCAGGTTTTTTTTTTTTTTTTGCAAGAGTATGTGTAACAAAACGTAAAAAGGGTGTCAGAGGGTCAAAGTGCACAGGGTACAACCTGAGGCGGTGCCTAAGAGGTGTTAATTCCTTTCTCTTAGATCTCCTAGAGGAAACGAGCATAAAACAAGTCCACAACACCACCAGTTTCCTCTTGACTTGTTTGCCGCCTCACAGCAGGGACTCAGCACTGAGATCTTACTAAATATCAATCAGCTCTCTCTGAAGGTATCAGTGGAAACAAAGGATGAAAAACTCATGATCGGTGATGTTATTGAGGCAGTTTTAATTATAGTTCTCACTCATGCAAGGAGAAACAGCCACATCTGGCAACCAACATACATTCAGACTATGCAAGTTTCTCTCTCTCTCTCTCACACACACACACACCCACACACATTATTTGCTGCTTACACAGCACTCATCTTCACTGGAGACTTTTTACTGAGACTAAATCCTCACTTTAATAACATTTTTGCAGACTGAGTCTTATTGTCCACCATATGGCAATCCTTCTAGCCTTAAAACACTCAGCATGATTAGTCTAGGTTTCTCTTCAGTCTGATATATATGAGAAACAAAGTTCTAATGAGCACTCTGAGGGCTACAGACACCTACAGTACATGTCACATCTGTGAACCCTAAATGCCAACAGAATGTAAAAACGAAATGCACTCATTCACTCCTACAGTACACTCTTAAGAGGCTACGCTGGAGAGGACTGAAAGGACAAGTCATGACAAACTTCTCTTTTGGTATACAGTGGCATTGCATTAATCCTGAAATCACCCTCTTTGTTGCTTTCTCTCTTGTGCATTCTTCGTCTACCTTCTTTCCATAAACTTGCTGAACCGAACTTACTGTGCTTTAATTATACATTGTTGGCACCTACAGTCATTCTAAATCCCCAAACACATTAAATCAAACATGGTCATGTAATTATGTGAGGGTTAGAGTAAAACTTCGGCTTAGGGCTACATTGTTGGGAATAATAAATCTACATGCCAGACTTAATATAATTGAACACTTTAATATGTTGATACAGAACATAGTTTCTGGCAGCCCAGTGGAAAGGAACATATTTTGAAGTAATTATACTAATCTTTGTGGTCAGATAGGTTTTATATGTTAATATATCTCAAAATGTTGTGTTTCATAAATATCAGTTGAAACATGGTACGAACAAGAAACTCAGCTTTCAATTTCTTAGTGTATGCCAGCTGCTGCTGTACATTTGGAGAAGTGTACGGTGAAGATTCAGGGTCAAGCTCTAGTTTTACCCTGTGCTTGTGCTTATGCTTGTATGTCTGTATATATTTTTCCCTCTTTTCCCTCAGTCTGCTCTTGTGTATGTATTGTTTAAGTGAGTTCTTCAGTCTGCAATCTTGATTCAACTGGTAATCCCATAGAGAAGGGAAATGAATAGGTAGGCATTTGTTAGCCTTCAGCTTCCCCAACAGTAAGAAGAAAATCAAAATGTATGGTTCCTTTTATTTTGCACCTGCCCAAGCATCTGCTATTTAGTGCATTTAGCTGCTCAGCGTTTCTCCTAATGAAACATAAAGTGTGCATGACCTAGAGGAACACCAGGAGCTGCACAAAAAAAACAAAAAAAAAAGAATATTTTCTCAAATATGTTTCTATTGCTGCAGCCTCCCCAGTAACATAGATACAAGGATGACGAGTCCTAAGACCTGGTCATGAACTCGTGCGTTGCGATTCAGTTAGATAAAGTTTACAATGAGTGCTGGGCAGTCAATACAAGTATATAACCATCAGTTCTATCTATGATGAACAGCAACAGAGAACAGTATATCAAAAAAGTGTAACGTTTTAGTTGTAAGTGTTCTGAAGAGCTCACTGCAATCTTCCACATGAAGCTCATTTACATTATAATACAGAAACAAAGGTGATATATTGAGTTCTTTCATGCATAGCTATCAAAATAAAGACAACTTTCATTGTGATGCATATCTTTACAATCAGACAAAAGAAAACAGACAAAAAAATAGACACCCTCAGCACATACTCAAATGGGTTCCATTAAATACGGTACTGTTTAATGTTATTATTTATATCAGCAGGGTGCCAGAACACAGTGAAGTGGTACTGTAGATATCAGTCTGCAGGAGAAGAAAAATACACAGAATATAAGCTTCTGTGTTATACAGTGACCAAACTGGAAATGGCAAGAAAGTATCACAGCATTGATCCACACATTAAAGCACAATGAAAAGATTATAAATATGTAATAATTCAAGCCACATTAAGCAAATGTTTGGTTAATGTACAACACAAGACGACTACTCTATTAGAGCAGCTTTATTCGACTTTAAATGATCAAAGTGTTGTTAGCTTATAGTTGCTTTTTAGTTGTAGTGGTAACAAGTTCTCTTTTTATTTCCACACCATTCACAGTTTATAACAGGAAACTATGACGTGCCACAAATCTTCAAATAAGATATGCCACAAATGTTCAAAATCTACACCATCAGGCTGCGATTCGTCCAACAACTTAACCATACACAGTACATTAATGTCAAAATCTATTTCAGACACAACAACATGTCAAAGAGGTTGAGATGGCCTCAGAAAAACTGGAATAAGTTATACATATCTGATAAACATTACCCCAATAGACTGCATAGACTGGGGTCATCTCAGTTACTGTATAAATAAACACACTCAAACAAACCTTCAATACAGTCAAGTCAAGTAGGCTTCTATTGTCATTTCAACCGTATACAGTTCAGTACACAGTAAAACGAAGCAATGTTCCTCCAGGACCAAGGTGCTACATACAACATAAATTACCAACGTAAATTAATAAAAACTACCTAGCTAACTAAGAAACCTAATTAGATGACTTAACAAAAAACAAAAGTCCTATACAGAAAAGACAACATGCAAATGTGCAAATAAGAGTGATAACATGACAACATGACACAATTCAATACTCTGTGGTAATGAGGTAATGAGGTGAGGTAGTGGGAGGAAAAACAGTAAACATTTCTTTTAAATTGCAGTGAAGATAGAAAAGTAGTTTTTGAGCAAATAACAAGTAATAAATATTGTGCAAAATAGCAAAGAGTGAGTGTGAGGGGTGTGTCTGATTAGCCACGGGTGGCTTTGTAGATGCAGCCCAAGGAAGGAAGGTACACATTCAGAAATTATAAACAAAAGATTGACATTCAAAAAAAATCTTCTACTTTGGATTATTTTTCAATTTTACTGTTTTCATTATAAATTATATTAATTGACAATAACTTGTGTGAAAATTAAACTATCAGAAATATTTTCATGATTTTGACATTTACTAGTTGCTACTTTTTCGCATTAACGACAGTGTGCACTCAAGTCAGCAAGGAATCCTCAAGTTTGTGCACAAGCTCATAAGGTAGACAGAAAAAAATAAAAATGAGGAAAATTTATGTTTTTTACAAAGCAGTTAGCATGGTCAAAATTACAAATCTGTTTAATTAGAATAGAGCCAAACAAGTTTGAACGGTTATTTGCCATGCGGGTGGCCCAGGTTTGGTTCTCAGGACATATAAAAGTCACCCAGCAACTAGGGCTGCAGTAGTGCACTAGTATAAATTAATGCACTTGTAGTTTTCGGTCCCATTGTGAGGGTTGTGTCAGGAATGACATTCGGTGAAAAGCCTGTGCCAAATCAAATACTGTATGCAGAAAAGAAATTCTGCTGTAGTGACAACTAAGAGGAGCAACCAAAAAAGAGTTAGATCAGAACCTTGAATGTTAAATACTATAGGTATTGAACATTGACTTTCTTTGTTTTAATTTCAAAATTCTGAACCATTATGTTAAAAAAATAACTCAAAATTTTCAGTGGTTTTAAATTTTTGGGCCCCATTGTGTGTGCGTGAGCGTTTGTATATATACAATATATCGTTCATTTTAATTAATGAATTTTTTTCATTGACTAGTGAGAACAAAGGAATTATTATTTTAGGGACTATTTTACCCAAGTTTGTCTGCACAAAGGTAAGATGACTAATGCACAAGCCTTTTCTAAGGTTCTGATGGGAATTATAGCCATGTTATCTAGATAATTAATCACAAAATATATTCTTGGAAGGAAAATAACATTTATACAGTTACCGTACTGCTTCTACTGTACATTCTTCAGCATATATAATCAATACATTTACCACATTAAAATTATTTATCTTAGGAGTGGATTATATAAATGTGTTGGTAATGCTGTACACTAAGGCTCCCATGTAAAGTGTTATCCAAATGGCAAATGTCCCAAACAATAAAATTGTTATTTTACCATAATTTAAGACATGTCTAAGGCTTGGTTTGATGAGTGGGGAGATGAATTTAGACTTGTGGTGTGAAATGTCATCCCGCTGGACACAGGTGGACAGAGCGTCCCTCATTTTTCCCAAGTGTAGGGTCACTTAGGTTCAGACACCATTAGTCAGGTGTGGCAACATTAATCATATTGGAGAATTGCTCTCCACTATCAAAGAGCTTAAGAGACTGATAGCCCAGGCTGAAGAAATATGCTTGGCTTACAACTGGTTAAAACTGAATTCTTGAATCTAAATATGTTAAGATCTATATTTGGCATTCATTTTTTAAACCTGTTGTATTTTGCTGACATTTTGGGTCAGAAACAAAATAGCTTCATGCTCAAGGGCGGGAAAGAAAAACTGATAAGAATATTTAGGAAAAATAAAGGTACTTGTGCACTGGGAGATCCCAGACTGAGATAAATGATTTCCTCTTGATACCCATCTGTTTTAGTCCAGAATGTTCCACTGCAACTATTACTACATAATAAAACACAAGCTGCAACGAGTGGAGGATATTTTGTAGTATAAATCAGCAATGTCTATTTTATATTGGGGTTTATTAGCCTCTCACTACTTTTGGTCACTGTTTAAAACCCTCACTGTTGAAAATCATGTTTACTCTTGGGCTTATGAACCAGTGACATCGACAGATTTACACAAGATTACATCCTTCATTTGCACATTGAAAAGGGAGCCATAAGCCTGTTTCTCTTTTGCCAGCATTCAGGAAATTTAGAAAGTAGTGTCTTTTATAGCAGGATTTGAAATAAGTGCTGGGGCACAACCCCAGTCAGCTACTACAGTTTCAAACTTTCTTCTTCACTATCAGAAAATACAACATACAATATTCATTTATTGCCCCTGTGTTATACTGTTGCCTTTGTACAGCTCAATAAATCAAAAACTGAACGACAACATGCATGGTGCGGTAATACTGAGTTAGTGAATACAATTTTCGCATATGCAAATGTTAAAAAAGTGAACCAGTAAAAGCAATAGT
The DNA here is from genome assembly GCA_030068275.1 of Clarias platycephalus. NCBI lineage: Eukaryota > Metazoa > Chordata > Actinopteri > Siluriformes > Clariidae > Clarias > Clarias platycephalus. The sequence goes on along the minus strand of JAQQZT010000005.1, from coordinate 14,487,735 downwards.
GATTGAAGTAATGTAGATGTGTTCTCGAGAGCTCTCCGAATTCTGAATTTAATTCCTGAAAGTTCTTGGTTGCTCCATCACAGTGATGAACCATTGGAACCGTCCGCGAACTTTCAAGATTTGCTATAAATTGTCGCGTCTTGTCAAGAACTGCTGCTGTTTCTTCAGAACCCTCTACAGTTTGCGAGTTTGAATCGTTTGAGAGTTTGAATATTTGTTCATATTCATATTTAAGACAGGAATTTTTCATTCATATCCTATCAACTCACCTGAATTAACTGGATTTTGGATACATTCTTAAGGAAGCCTGTATGTCTGGAGAGATGAGTAAAAGTTCTTTTTTTTGGCATTCAGTTTATAAAAACACCACCAGTTAAACAGCATATATGATGCTGACTCAAAGAAATATTGATAGAATTCAAGTGGATCTTGAGTGGTGCATTTTTTTCTTTAAATAGTAAATGAGATGGGAATCCACCACATCCATGGATAAACCGTTGAGGCGTTAGTTCTAGGTCTTTCCTAGGCAAACTGCATGTAGATAAAAGAACCACACATAAGTAGATAGAGTTTTGTGTCTGATTGCTGTGTCAGATTTGCCTTTTAAAGACTGAACAAGTTCTTGAAACTATTGAGCTTTCTGCAACAGGGTGCTTGCAAATGGAAACAGCATGGATTCAGTCTTTTGCAGTTATCTTTAAATAGCAACTTCAAATGCACATAGTCTCCAACTGATAAAGTGGTTCACATCAGTGCAAAGTATTTGGAGAATTGCAGTTACTCTCATGAAGGTTTTCCCTCTCGGTAGAGATATTTACACTGGTTTTTAGTGGAAACCAGCATATTTAGACAAATGGAGGAACTATCCCTGGCAGCATGCATTACTGCTCTTATAAGGACAAATGACCTACAAAATCCTTCTGCAGAGCAACAGTTCAGAATTATTTAATAATCTTTACCTTACTGTGCCATCACAGTAAGGTCCTTTTGAGGACCCCTGCTGGTCTGACGATAATGACAGGTCATCTCTTCAGCCTCACGGACAGATGGCTGCATGACTGGCCCAACTCCCTCTGTGTACAAGGTCAATCCCCACCCCTTTATTGTCTCTTCTCTCTTGGGCCCCATTGTTCTTCACATGGCTGTCTTCAAGACATCCTTAGCGCATGCACCCAGGTGATGAGGAGATGCTGACCCTGTTTAACCTATCTCTCCTTTGGGAAAAAGATTGAATTGGTTGAGGAAAACTGAAATGTGAAAATTAACAAAAACCATAAGTGCCTCATTACATTGAAGACCACACAACAACATTGCTATGATTTATGTGACTTTGTTCATAACATATTGGATCAGTTAATTATGTCATGCAATCTGAATAAAATTGTAAGTAATGTGGATAAATGTCTCAAATATTATTGAAATCCTTCATTTAAAACACAAAATGCAATCTGGATAGTAAATGCAGCTGTCTGAAACCTGAAAGCCACTATGTGGCTTTTAATAGAGTATCATGTTCCATTTATATTTTTTAATTCTTTGATCATCTGTTTTCATCATACTAGCATTTTTATGAGTTTAGTTTTGAGTAAATTATATGGTAAGATATGGCCTAAAAGAGTGAATAATGTAAACATAATGTGAACTACAATGTTATAGAGTAGTTTGTCAAATAAAATAATAAAATTCAATGTGCATGATCAGTCATTAAATGAATCTTACAACTGACAAACATACACATTCAGTATGTTATAATTAATACTCCATTACCTATACATGCTAAATGAAATAAATTTTAGAGCTGATGACATTTCCATATATAAGCAGACTCATCAAGACTTAAAATAACAAAGAGAGACTTTTTCATGTCAACAATATTTGTAAATTGCTCTAGTCTGGCACAACTAGCCATCACCACTACAACAAGCACAATCACAGCATGTGGCAAAATCAACACCTCAGTGCTAAGTTAAAATGTAATATTGCTTCACTTCATTTCTTCTCTTGCCAACTGTCTGTGCATTAGCCGTGCCAAAACTCTGAGACCATACAATCATATTGAAGATGTACAGGAGGTTGTCTAATTACCATTACATCACAATCTGCTACCTTCAATAAATGCATGGCCAGTCAGTTCTGGAAGAAAGAAGGCCATTCATCCTAATCCACAATAAAAAGAGAGCATTTCTATGCTGGTGGGACTGGACGAATTGATGGCCAGAATCAATGATCTATGATCAGAAGCAGTGTGTTCCTGCCAGAGGGAGATAGATATACCCACCCGGAAGCTCCATCTATGAGGTCCTTCATCAGATCACTTTAGAGAGAGAGAGAGAGAGAGAGAGAGAGAGAGGGAGGAGAAATGTCTCAGCTACTCCCTCAATTCAATCACCTGAGATTTCTTTCCAGAAAAATTCAAGTTATGAATGCAAGTTGCAAATATCCCAATGAAGTTGGGAATGTGGGTAGTTCAGGGATAGTATACAATGACAAGCAAAGTTTTTCTAATTTTTTTAAAGCTTCTTTAATTAGAAAGAAAATGTCATTGCTGAGTAGTTCTAGTCAAGTGAATAAGCAAAGGCAGCAAAATAAGCTAGGGCTAAGAAAATCAATTCTACCACAAGTGAGAAGCCATTAAGATGTGATTTTTATACCTACACTTCAGCACACACTGTAAACTTGTCCTGAATATTTATGACGGTTTTAACTGTCCGCCACATCACTCTCCGAGGTGTCACAAAGCAGCTGTAATCAAGACTTGGAGATGAGTCCCGTTCCGTGGCTCTCTATCTCTCCTCACAGTCGATAACTCTGCATTCTGCTATGCATGTGAATGCCTTCTCATTCAGTGTCTCATCAGCTGCTTCAAAGTACAGCACAGGAACACCATCAAAGGATTACCATATTTTTTTATAGATGATTTCGACTTAAAATCAGCACAATGAATTTCATTTCCAGGGTGGCACAGTGGTGCAGTAAGCTGTGTTTCCATATCAAAGCTCTGTGGTTTCCAGTTCAGTCAGGTAGTAGTATTCCTAGTAGTAGTATCTGTAGTGTTTCACTTGTTCTTCTCTTATCTGCCTGGGATACCTAGCAGTTGAATCTGCAAGAGCATTGCATTCAAGGTGTATTCCCGCTTACGACCAGCGCTCCCATAGGACAGGCTCCAGATCCACAATGAGCAGTAAAACCAGTTACTGAAAATTAATGAATTAATGAATAAATATGATAAAATATCCTGTTAGTCATGCATTGATGGAAATTATTCATAGTTTATATTGGTTACAATAATTTAATTTTTTTTTCAATGAATATGGCTTACAGCTTATGAAAACCCAAAATTCAGTATCTCAGAAAGTTAGAATATTACTTGAGAACAATTTTTTAAAAAGTAACCCAGAAATGTTGGACTACTGAAAAGTATGAACATGTACAGCACCCAATACTTGGTCGAGGTCCCTTTCCATGAATTTCTACAGAAATGCAGCGTGGCGTGGAAGACAGCTTTGCTGACCTTGGACCTGATCAAATACAATGGACCAACTCCAGCTGATCACATGGCTCCTCGAACCACCACTGACTGTGCAAACTTTATTGGACTGGACTTTAAGCAACATGGATTCTGTGTCTGTCCTCTCTTCCCCCAGACTCTGGAACCTTGATTTCCAATTGAAATGCAAAATGTACTTTCATCTGAAAAAAGGACCCACTGAGCAACAGTCCAGTCCTTCTCGTCCTTAGCCCAGGTAAGACGTCTCTGACTCTTGTCTCTAGTTCAAGAGTGACTTGACACGAGGAATGTGACAGTTGTAGCCCATGTCCTAGATACGCCTGTGCGTGATGGCTCTTGTGACTCCTGCCGTCCACTCCTCATGAATTTAATGAGTTTAATGTGCTTGGATTATAGCACTCTGCGAACAGTCAGCTTCTTAAAACAGACTGAGAGACCATTTAAAGGCTTAGGGAACCTTTGCAGGTGTTTGGAGTTAATTAGCTGATTAGAGTGTGACACTTTTTTTTTCAATATAATAATTTTCTGAGATACTGAATCTTGAGTTTTCATTAGCAATAATCATCAAAATTAAAAGAAAGACACTTGAAATATATCAGTCTGTGTGTAATGAATCTATATATTATACAAGTTTCACTTTTTAATTGAATTGCTGCAATAAATAAACTTTTTGATGATATTGTAATCTATTGATATGCACCTGTAAGAATCTACAACAAGGGATTGTGGAAGCAAATGGTGACCAATATATCCATTATATATACATGATCCTTCAGTACAAACGAAGAACGTATAGTGCAAATTAAGGTGAACATGAAAGTTAATCAAGTTAACTCTCTCTCATTTAAAAAAAGAAATACAATGTGTAAAACTAGAACTACAGTTGTAACATTTAAAGATTTAATTCTGAGTGTGGTGAAGGAGAATCACTGACATTTGGAAATCCAGTATCTATAAACTGAATTGATTAAGCCTGTGTTGCTTTCATTATGAGAAACAACTATTTGTAAATTTAATTAAAGCCTGACATACAGTGCGTGAGAATACAACTTAATTAACTTAAACTATAAGGCAGAACATTTGTTAAATTGGATGCTTAAATTATGCATTTTTTTTAGGGAAAAATACAACGTAAAAATCAATGCAAATTAAATATATTAAGAATATAAGGAACATATTTTTGGGGGTCAAAATCCAGTTTTTCATCTTTCTTGGCTGTTTGCCAGAATTCAGTCACAGTGACATCTCACAGCTTCTCCCAGAACACTTCATATTTCTAAAAGACATTGATTACATAGTCCACAAATCCTGATTTATGCCGGCTCCTGTAATCCTCAGAATCTGCTATGAAGTTATCACAGCAAAAAGCTCACTCTATATTTCATTCTCTCAGGCTTTAGAAATTTCATTTTTGTCAGTCTTTTGTCTCACTGCACACACTTAATACTGTCAATTTGCATTCAGTTTATGATCTGTCCCGGTCAAAGCAATTTCCCTGTGCAGTTTCTCACAATAACAAAGCTAAGGGATAAGCAAATGAATTGATGATGGCAAAGGCACTGAAACAAATTGTTCTTCCTAACAAACAGCTCTTGAAATGCCTGAGGGTACAGAGGAAAAGTTTGCCTTTCTGCTCTCTGTGGGGTGATGCTTTGTTCCAGTCACAACAGTGAGCATCTCAGAGAACATTAAAGGAGCATGGCGGGTTTCCAAACCCCCACACTAATGAGAGAAGACTGCTCTGCATAAGTGTGTATATGTTGAGGGGATTGTACCGTTAGGTTTTTTCAGACACAGTACAGTCAAGGGTCTGCTTTTAATTCATGTGTAATAAGCAGTATGTATGTGTAGTACTGGAGGAGAAAGTGAAATAGCTTAGAAACCAAGTGCAGAAAAAGTTCTTCATTTCACACACGAAAATTCTAATTAACACTGTGCATATAAAGAACAAAAAAAATATTGATTACAGATTAGAGAGCAGAAAATAGTAATTTAGGGTGAGACGTGATTTTACTGAATCATGTTCATTCTTGAACATTGTGACAACAATTACAGCTGAGCATACAGCTATCAAATCTTGCAAAGGAAAAGGCCAGGTTTACCTTGAAAATCATTCTCTGTCAGGGGAACAACACTGAGAGTCTATCAGCACAAGCCCCGCTAGTAATGCATCACAGGGCACTGCAACTAGCCTTGGTATTTACTATCTGACAGGACCTCACTAATATCATTATGGATTATACAGTAACTGTGCCCTACAATTTACTGCGTTTTACGGCTTTAGGATTGCTTGGCCCCCTTGGTCCATAAACATGAAGGCAGATGATCTTCATGGACTGAGAGATATAACACTGCTTTACCTTTAGATCAGCATGTTCTAAACCCAAGCATGCAGTCTCATACCAACACATGCATATTTTTTTCAACAGAATTCATCTCAACTTCAAAAGGGCAAAACTGAATTGATTATTGATCCCAACATCCCATATTAACATAACCAGTGTGTGTTCCCATTAGAAAAAAGAATTCATCGTTTCCGTGCTACCCTGCTATGCATACCACCTGTCTTTTTAAACGACCCTTATCAGAATTTAATGAAATGGGAAGCCTAATCGCATTAGCAGGCAATTAATATACAAAACAATATCCAACCATTCACAAATGATCTGCAAGTCAAGGTCAGTGCAGTGATTTTTTTTTTTCTAACAATTAGCGACAACCTTAGCTGATAATATTCCCAAAAGAACATCTACCATGTTGGGGGTTGAGGAATTGACTGTTGTTATTCTATTAATAATGTATTTTTATTGTAATAAACATCCGTGGAGTTATGGGACTGAATAAAGTGGAGTCGTACTGCTTGTGCCAAAATAGCCGCATAAGTACTGAAAAGAGTAAGACTTCCCTCTTAAAACAAAGGCTTTGATATTTAAGTGGCTCATCCTTTTGCTTCCTTTTACTACAGTGCATGAGCATGTCCTCCCCCATCATTAGATTTTATGGTAATTCCACCAGAAAAAAAAGAAGAAAAAAAACATGGCAGAAATAATTATCTTGATTATTCAGGCTAGATTATGTAGCAGAGATTTTGCAGACCCTCTCATCTTGGGCTGCAGGGCATTTCATTCTCCCCACAAGTGGAAGTAATTGTAATGAGTGGATGTTTAATTATTATTATTTTAAATACAGCCCGTTCTAATAAGGTGCGTATGATTTGTGCATACGCTGCAGTCGAATTCCTATCTATTCACTAAACACATCAGATGTAGATATTTTAATAAGAATATAAAAGCTTATAAATGCATGTTAACAAATTAGAATTTTCAGACTGACCCACTGAACTGCGCACAACATTTGGTATCTTATTCAAATCCCAGGAAGATATGTTTTAAGGCATGGAGGGAAAGAAAAAGAGATGGGTTTGTTGGGTTAAGCTTGATATGGCACAACCAGATAAAAAAAAATTAATCAAAAGCAACATTAAACAGCATGATTCTCAGAGGACACAGCTCTCGAGTCTCTAACTGCCACAAAGAGCTCAACCACATGGTAGGTAGGTACGTCCTCCAGAAGAAGAAGCAATAACACCAAACAATAGCCAAGTGCAGAAACCACAGGCTGATCCTATCTGCTATTCTCTCACATATTAAGAGGAGAAAGCACAAGGGCAGTGGTCTCAAAGGACACCATCTATTATTCATCTAAAGACCTTATGAATTAGAAATGAGATAATCTATCTCTATATGTTTTACATCAAAAACAGTGAAAACATTGAAGTCGTTAGCAAAAATGATTCATGTTTTAGTTTCTGAAATGATTAGCACTGAAACATAGTTCAGTACAGACAGCATGTCATTTAATTTACAGTTGCATTTTTTTTGTCATAATGATATGCATAAACCTTATTCTGTGATCTATTCATTTATTAAAATAATATTCTGTCATTTTTGTTCACTGCCTTAAATAAGTTGACTTGCATGAGGACCTCACAGTTACTAACAAATGCTTCAGAAAATCCAGCCAGGCATCAAATACATTAATCTGTTAATTAATATCCACAATTAAAAAAAAAAAAGCCTTCCAGCCTGTGGAAATTAAGATGTTAGATTGTACTTACACTTTAGCCAGTGCAAAGCTTAATTTGATATGAAACATTACAGCAATATTAAGAGGTGATTAATTGTCTCCAACGTGATTAATTATCCATAAATACTTACAGCGTTCAAGACCTCTGTTCGATTCTGTGTTGTGTTATGATTAAAAGTATCACATCCCTGACTGAATATATATTTGCGAGTAAACAACCTCGCAGGAAGACTTCATCATATAGACAGTGTCCATTCATCACTGGAAAACACCCTGACAAGTGCTCGTAAGCGGCGCTCTGAGGTGCCGTGCTATGAAAACTGCTGCATCCCAGAGCAACACAATCACCATAACTCTTTCAGTTTAGTACCACGGCATGGCCAACCTCCAGTCCGAAAGCCTGTCTGCGAGGAGGCAGATTATCTGGACTAGGGACGGTTCCACATACCTACAGCAGGGAGATCACAAAGAGATTTATGGCTAAGGTTATGAAATAAATATAAAATTTCACATGGACGCTGTTGGCCTGAAGTGACTTAAACAAATTAATAGGACAAAACAAGGCTTTATAGAAAAGATGTGAAATTAAACAAGCTACTGACTAAAATAGGTATTCTATAATAAGTTCTACTCAATTTACAGTGTTTCTGTAATTTTACAAGGCACTGAACACTTACTGAAGAACAAGTGTGGCTTAAATTTTTAAAGGCAGGTTTAGTATCCTCTTCCTCATTCTATATTTTACCCACTTTTATTGAGTTGTCGGACCTCATGCAATTGTCCATCTGTTTGCATGCTCCAAAGGGCAGATGTCTCTCACCCGAGCCTTTTTCATTCTGTGCGGTGTTCCTTCCTTTGCCGCAGGTGCTCTTTTAATCAGTGCAATGTACTGACAGTCTCACACTCTCCTGGTCCTTGTGTCACTTGCATGGGCACAGTTGCCCAACTCAGCATCCTGATGGTTGTTGACCAATGCATGCTGGCTCAGAGACATAACGAGATCAGACAGGATGCAAATGTGCACCAGCAGGAGAAGAGCATGAGTGAGGTGTGGTTTGGGCTGCAAAAAAGTGCAGACCAATGGATTTTTTTTTTTTTGGATGGTCTACTGTGGATAATGAACAAAGACTACAGCTAGATTAACCAAGCAATGTCAAGCTACACTGTGTGGCTAAACAAAAAGTTGCTGTTGGTTAGGATATTTACTGCAGTGATTATTATGTTTCAGTTGGCAGTAATTACCTGACTGATGCAGTGAGTAACAGTGATTTCTTAAACAATGTCAGATGATGTATCATGTAGTCATGCAAAAGATTTATGTCATGGAAAATTTACTGTTTATCAGAAGGGTGATTATAGGTGTGCATCAAGCAAACGAAAATAAGAAAAGTGCTGAAATGACTGGAATTGTGTTTGTAACGGTCTAATGAATTATTAAAATTAAAATTATATGCTTTGAGGATATACAAGATAGCACAGTAAATAATCAAACTAAGGGAAATTTTGGCAAGGAAGCAAATATCTGTAAGTGAAATTTCAACATAAGGTGTAATTTGAATAATAGGTTTAAGGAAAGGTTACCTACATTATAGGCTGAGGGCATAATGATCTTGCACTCCAGAAGATAAACTATTTTGAACTGCAGAACACCCATTTCAATGACTTCAATGAAATAAGAAACAGAGGCATAAATATTACTCACAACGCCTAGACGGAGTTGTCATTTAAACTGTGCCTGCCACCTCATTTTGTTTCAGCTCTGTTATATTAAAAAGTGATTTATTTTAACTGACTTTATATTGGGCAACACAGCACAATTGACAGGTAATTTATTTTCTCTAGAGACACAAGAACACTATTGTAAACAGCCTATCTGGAAATGGAATTATAAATGAATAAGCTAAGAACACAGCTTGCTTAAATGACCTGCACTTTTCCCCTTAATTATTTAACTAGAAGGGCTGAGATTATTAAAGCAACAGTTAATATATGCCAGTTAATTGATCAATTATTGTTGAATCACAGCTAAATGCAACACAGAGAGCTTATAGGCTATTGCTGTTAGCTGTGAATTAACTTTGAAATGAATGTTATGTCTTGCTAGCAAGCTAAATAAACAGACCTAGGCTAACTGCAAGAAAGCATGCTACAGTTGATAGGGGGCTACCGCTATCATGACATGGCAAATTAATGTTTGCCCTATAATGTTACATAGATAGGTTAATGGTTTTCTAGATTAATCCATCAGAAGTATCTAGGCAAATGAGGATGGAATTTATTTATTTTTAAAGAGGATGAATGTTAACAAAAGTGACAAAAACCTTAAAACCAAGAACACAATTTCTCTTTCTTAAAACTAATTATTTTTCCTAGAACTACAGTACTTATCTTTCCTAGAACAAGTCCAAGGCTAATATCATTCCATTAATCACCACTCCACATGCACACATTACAGTTTTTGGACTGGCACATCTGACCAACTTAAGATGAAGAAGGTGGAACTGAATTTTGAAAAAAACATTTAATTTATTGTTACTGTTTCTTCTACAAGATATGGTACCATTTACAACCTCTTGGTATATTGTGGTAATTACACTAAGTGTAGCAAGGACTATCCCACCAGTTGAAACTAGTTCATTCTGATTCATGTACTGTACTTGACACTTAACAACAGTAGTCGCAATTTGAGACGCATGCTACACCAGTCATTTAGTTTGAGATTATAGTGGATCAGGAGACTATCTTATACCACAACAGCTGCCAAGATTGGATGCCAATCCATCACAGAGCAGTTACTCCCTCCTTAGTGGAAAAATTTGATTTGTCAGAAAATCTACAATAATGGGTATTTAAACTTATCTGCCAAGGTCCATGTGGCTGCAGGCTTTCATTCCAACCAAACAGGAGGATTCCACTTGTTTAAGAAGCTGATTGCGGTCTTAAAATGTCTATTAAACCTGTCTGGCTGGGATGAAAACCTCCAGCCACAACAGCCCTTTGCACATAAGATCAAAGGTCTGCAAGTATGCTTTGGTAAGAAACAGGCAAATTCTCTATTGAAATCTCCCCTATGCACTTGAATATTTACTAGCTTGGAAGAACAGAAATACTGTATAAGCATTAATTAATATTAGCTAAGTTAATTGTCACATAAATAAATTGTGTATTTATTAAATGTTTGTATACTGGTCATTTCAATGATAGCCTTTTTATTATTTATATTATGTGCAATTCCCCTTTAGATTTAAGTGATATTATAGAAATACATAACATTTTTAATTGAAAGTTAAATCAATTCAATATGTTAAAAGAAAATACAACATTATTTACTATAATTACATCTTTTAGGTCTGCATTTGTACATAAAACTGCCAAGATATAGTCACCTTAAAACTGAGAAGTGACTGATCTGTGTATAAAGTAAAATCACTGTCTGTTCAATCCCTAAAACTCTTTCACGCATTATGGCCTGATAGATATAGAGACCCTAGATGTTATAGGCTACAGGAATTCTTCTTTCTCAAGGGGATATGAATGGGACATTATGAAATAGAGTGTCTTAAATAAACTTTTAAATGTAAAACCTTACATACTGTAGTTCTATACTATAATACCTTATAACAGACAATTCTTAAACAATTAAAAAAAAAAAAAAACTCCTGACTTACTAATACCATAATGATATTTTTAATATATAAAATATTAATGACTACTTTATTATGTATTTAGAGTAACTACACAACAAAAGTATGTGTTTCACATGAATCAATTAAGACTATCGTCTTTATGTTAAAAAGATAGTCCAGCATGATTACACTTAATAATAATAAGAATCATTGAAATACTTCACAAATCCTATTATTGCATTAATGTGAATGTGAATAAATTATAATCTCATCCTTGAACCATGCTTTTTCCATAAGTCTTCTGTTATAGGTTACAAAAAACATTATACTCAAACATAACAACTCATATTGAGTGGGAAGTTTTATTCCCCTTTCTTTGAAGATAATGGGAAAAAGAAATGTAAATTATTTAATACATTTTCTTTATTTTGACTGATGTTGGAATATTAGATGATGTTTCTTTAAAATACAACACATTTTGTATTTGACCTTAAATTCACAATTGCCTAAAATTCCTAATGAAAGAATTATCGTCAAAATTTCCTTAATGCCATCATGTCATTACATTTGATGCTACTGGAGGTGACCATTTTTGTGTATTTGTTAATTATACACCTTGATCTAAAAATAAAAAACACTTTAATCATGTTATTTTAGACCATGTTAAAACTCATTTTAGAGCAAAATGCAACCACTGTCTGAGGAGAAACACTGTAATGTGTGTGTGTGTGTGTGTGTGTGTGTGTGTGTGTGTGTGTGTGTGTGTGTGTGTGTGTGTGTGTGTGT
>JAQQZT010000005.1:14459740-14470079 GCA_030068275.1 Clarias platycephalus | reverse complement strand
TGTGTGTGTGTGTGTGTGTGTGTGTGTGTGTGTGTGTGTGTGTGTGTGTGTGTGTGTGTGTGTGTGTGTGAATTTGGACTTCTCCCAATGCTGATTTGTAAGCTGAGTGTAATAATGACAGGTTGCGTTATGTTGTCTGGGTTTGAGAGTCACCGTATCACTGCACGACATCCAGTAAGTCCTGGAAGGCATATCCAGCAACAGCCAGACATATACACACACGGACCGACTCACTCAATATATACAGTAAGTACACCTTCAGAATGAAGTGCCTATGGCCAAACACAGTGACACACTCATGGCCCTTCCTCTAACAGATGGGCTTTTTACTAGAACCGTTTGGGTAAAGCACCCGCTCGAGGGGATGGCAGCTGTCCCTCCTAAATTCTGAGATCACCTTTTCCCCTCTATTTTCCTCAGTGTTTCTCATTTCCCCTCAGAGGTTCACAGCACAGCCAGTTACAGCTTTCTCTTAGTTGAAATTATTTACTTAAAGTGTGATTTAAAACATAATGCTGAGTCTTCGAAACTGTTTGCCCATTATTACAAGCTGTCATAGCTCTTAGGTTTAATCCTTAAGCTAAAGTATCACCGATGAATAAGTATTGAAAAACTATAACTTCTGAATGCCAGAATATAAATCCAGGGTTTGTTCTTCACCAGATCCAGCTGCAGGGCACTAGATGACATAGTGTAAAGTAAAATTTCATTTGTGAAGAAGCCTGATGGAAGTCTCTATCACTCACCCAGTGCTCAATAACCTTGAGCTCATATTTCTCTACTGGTGATTTAAGACCTCACAGCATCGCTCTGGGTTTTAGTTCTGCTCTGATCCACTGTCTAAAGCTATGTCTGCAGCACACATTATTTATTTCGCTCAGCTACAAGCCACGCAGTGACACTTGGGCACAGGCCAATGCCCCATCCATCTTCAGGTTAAATATGTGTCAGCCAGTTCAGGTTGGGGTGTGAAGAGCCAGGTGAAGAATGTTACAGATTGGCAGCACTGGGCCAATGAATCAGCCTGTCCTGCCTCCCAGAGTGTTCAGGGCAAGTTTTGCTTGTTGTTCCCTTCTTGTCAATTACGCCGTCTTGCTGATTAATGGACCGTGTAGAGTTAGAGGAAGAACACGTCCACATATCATGAACATGATAGCCTCAACAGTATGGAATATTGATAGGAATTTTTATTACACAAACTGCAGCAGTTCACAAATTGTATTGTATTACCGCAGTGATTCATTCGTTCTAAGACCTGTTGTGTCGAGTAGGGATGGATTTTTCAACGGTTTTGACATTAAACCATATATATGGCTATTACAGAAATTCCGTAACTGTAATAGTTTTGAATGGAAATGTTTAAGTGCGTAAGCTCATACAACATAATTTGGCTCAGTAGCAGACAGCATGTTAAAACTGGTCTCACATGGATGTAAAAAGCTGGTGTTGGAGCTAGTCATCACATCACTTCAGGACATAAAAGTGATTGTTGTATATGTTCTTCTCCATCTGGTGCTACTTAACCATACCAACAAAGGCCCTACACATGACTATAAAAGATGTCAGTGCGCCTCATAATTAATTAAGTATACAGAAAGTGTGCCCAGTTTTACCATTTTTTTTCTCTAATCAGAGGGATTTAAAATCAGATTTTTTTCCCTTCTTCACAGAGTAACCATTAATCAATTTCCAGGAGAGAAACTGTAAATCAAGTTACTCATGCAGAATACTTAACTGGCTAAGACCGAGTCAGTATTTAAAAAAAAAAATCTTCTTAATATATTCATTTGGCAAGTTAATATTAAAGGCACATAATATGTTAATCTTTAGTAAGGAAATAATTTATGTTCCACATGGTGGCTGTGGGGCGACTGGGGTAGGTTGGTTGGTTCCCTTATTTCTTATTTGGCATAAGAAATAAAAAATCTTCATGAAAAATATATGAGATCCTATAAGACGAAGGTATGCGTGTGTCAATTAGTGTCTGCTTCCTGACAAAATCTCACATAGTACAATAGATCTCCCAGTTTGCACTAGATTCATACAAATAAATGCAGAAAGAATAAATTACTGGCAATTTCTTGTGCTATTTTTTCCGCATATACATTAGTTCCTTATAAATTAAATTGTCTGTAAGGATATTTATGGTCCATCTGTTTTTTTTTCCATGGGCTAACATATACAGCCTGCAATTAAATCCTTAGGAGCTGTTAAACCGTTAAACAATTCAATGTTGAACAATGGAGAATTCTGGACATGCCACAGGAACATGTTTTTGCCAAGCAAGATCCCCAAGGACTACTTTTTTATTTACTAAGACTCATTATAATGCAGCACATGCATCTCTAGCCGCTCCCTTGTAATTAGTACATTTTGCAATTAGTTCCGAAGCTACAGTACGTGGAGCTAGAGCATAGGTGTGTGTTAAAATCCAACTTAAATATGCACAAAGCTCTGGAATGAAGAAGGGAAAACATGCATTGTATATGCTACTGATGAGCAGCTCATCAGAAGTGCATGTCGACTAATATACAGCAATAGCACATGGGATTATTACGCACACAAACACATAGACATATACAGTAAGGTGTATAATGACATGTACTTTAAATCAGTCAAAGTGCAGGTAGTTGTCAAACCACAAGTTTATTTTTTTAGATATTGTTTACCGAGCAAAAGTGTTGAGTTGTTCCCCAGTCTTAAATTAAAACCCTGAGTATTGAATTAACAATTCACTACTAAAATGAACTCCTAGTCTTAAATCAACAATAGGGTTTTACTGTGTAGCGGTAGTTGTTGGTGTTTCCCCTGCCAAACACTGAATTATTTATTACATCAGTTCATATTAAATTACTAAATTTACCTTCTCGTTCAGCACTTCATGTCTGAGATCCACCCATGGCTGGGAAATGTGCACAGGTCTAGCTTGACAGTTCAGTAATGAAGAATGCCCCACACTAGTTATTTCATGTATCCCCCCTATTCCACCCCCCCAAAACCGAAGGTCTAGCAATAATGTTCCTGGCATTGTAGATTGGTCTAGAGAAAGTAGAATATTTTTCTGTGAATCAAAGCCATCTTAGTAGATCTAACCCAAGTCTATTTTAGTTCCTGTGGTTGTTTTTAGCCACCTATTACTAAACAATTTTATCATTCACCCTCTTGTAAGTTTGCACATGGTTCTTGTCCTGTGAAGCAGAACGAGAGATCTCAAGATCAAACTACTAAGAAATCCTAATTTTAGACATAGCACAGCGACACAGCAAGCAGTGTGTGTGTGTGCGTCTCAGCTCAATCGCCAGGGTTCAATCACAAGTTACCGTCTGAGCGAAGTTTTCATTCTGTGTGGATTTCCTTTTGGTGCTCAGGTTTCCTCCAGGAGGAAAGCCCATGTGTAAATAAGTGTGTGGATATGTGTGTGTACATGTTCCGAAATAGTTCTTAATCCTCAGATGTCAATAATTTTTTCACATAATCTTTTGTTTTAGCCATGTACACCCATCAGCCATAACTTTATGACCACTGACAGGTGAGGTGAATACTACTGATCAGCAACTATACAAACTGGTGACAGGCTCATGGGCACCAAAAGCTCACCCATGCCCACGGGGACCAAAGGCCAGCTCATCCTGTCTGATCCCACAGAAAAGCCAATGCAGTACAAATCACAGAAATAAGTCAATGATGGCCACGATAGAAAGGCACCAGAACATCTAGTGCACCAAACTTAGCAGGCAAAGAGCCAAAGACTGCTGACCTGGCCTCTAAACACCCCAGATCCCAATCGGATTGAGCCCCAATGGGATGCACTAATCAAACAAGTCCAATCCACGGAAGCCCCACCCCACAAATCACAGCAGCCAAAGGATTCACTGCCAATGTCCTGGTTCCAGGAACCACAGCACGCTCCAGAGACCCAAGGGGCCAGAGATACGCATGTGGCACAAGGGGAACCCAAACCCAGGTTATGATTGATTGGTAAATTTCCTAAATTAAAAACTAAAAACTATGTTGAACAGAATGATGTTTTTTTTTACATAATGTATACTGTACACGTTCCCTTATCAACATCAGCAGCCAATTTTTTTTTATACACAGTAAGCAATTCTGGGATAAAGACTTAATGATTTGGGAACTGTATACAGTCTTTAACAAAGCACTTTGCCGGGTCATTATGCTGCAACATGAAAACACACGATTAAAACAAGCAGCCTACAACAAGCTGCACAGGAAATGTTCGGTAATTTAATCTCCGACACTTGGACATCTTGTCTGTTATGCAGAGACTATTGACTGCCACTGTGTGTAATTAAGTCAGCTGGCCTGTATTGGATCAGTTTGAACAAAGCGCTGACATGTCGGCGTGTAAATGAGCTTTTGGCAGGTTTGGCACTCCCCTCCAGTCCTGAGAATCAACCTGTCCGTCACATCAATAATCTGATCAAATTCATGTCATTGGATTGCCTCATTGTCTCTGTCTCTTTTGAGTTCAGTGTAGGTCATTATGTGTTTCTGTTACCTGTTAATTTTATGCTGTTGCTAAAATATTGAAATCAAGAATATTAACCAAACAGTTAAAACACTATATGATTAAAAACACAATACAAAAACATACCATGGAAATGATCTCGATGGCAGCAACCCCAGTTCGTAGTGCTGCTGGAACCTTGCAATATGCAAGTCACTTATGATTAATGTGACAATCTAGAGGACACACTGCCACCTAAACTGATTGTCATAGCCTGTATTTAGGGAAGCATATGATGTAATTTATAAGATAATTAATGCCTGACTGGGGTGAGCTTTGATTTCATGGATTTGCTCAGGTTAGTGTGGGCTGTATTGATGAGCTACAAAGCAATGCAAGACTCCATTTGTTATGCTGATCTTGAAATCTAATTGAACATATTCGCTACTCTGAGCATGTTCACTTAAAAAGCTACTCGGCATTCAGCAAAATTGCATCTAAGACCGTAGGTTGTCTTACAAATTTTATAATGTCTATGTGAGAAACCTATTTATAAGTAAATTGTACCACTAGTACTAATACAATAATGATTTTCAGTATTGACATGACTCTATAGTGGTGATCAAAAAGTGGGTTAATGTGTCAACCAAGCGAAGAAGGAATGCTGGTTTGTTATCAAAAGGGGTGGAGTGTGACACATTGTGCAGTGTGCCAAAAGGCAAGTATCCAAACAAAAGACAAAAGAAATCGAGGCGCACACACATGCAAGCACACACACAAATCATGCACTTCAAGGTGATAAAAACAGCTACGGTGAAGCAGAATCAGTTTGAATGACTAAAAATCATGGCTGGGGCTGGTTATAATTAGAACAAAGAGTAGTGGGGTATACCGAATATCACTGAATAATGCATAATTTATTTGATATGCTTCAAATGTACACTATGGAGGTAGAGACCGAATACCATCATCAAATACCTTCAAAACGTTTTGAATGGTTTATCAAATTATAACATTTAAAAAAAAAAAATCTTTTCATTCATTATGGTCATCTGGCTTATTGGTTATCCAGAACATTGCTTGTTTGTAGTTCACCTTCAGCTATAGAATGTGAGATTGCTGCCTCCACAGTTTGCACCGAAGCCATTCATGATTATCGGGAGTGTCATACCCTTAATTCCCTCTGGTGTGTGATTTCTTTGGAGCCAGCCTCGCCTGGCATGGACACAGTTGCCTATTGTTATGACCTTGTTTCCCTATTCATGACCTTGAGCCACAATCATAGTCCAGGACCTTGCAAATAATGAAATATTCACATATTCACAACCCCCACCTACAAGCTATCTCTCTCTCTCTCTTACTCACTCACTCTCACACACACAAGGATAATCAAAACCTCGTTTGCCCTGCAACCCAGACTGCGCCTCTCTCACCAAAACTGCAGCTCTTGGCCACTCTTGGTGAAGAGTTATGCGATATTTAATTACAATGGTATTTATTAAAATATTCTCTCATGGATTTCATTTTCTCTTTATGACGTGCCAGCTATTTTGTGCTTGAGGTCAGATCGTCCAAAAAATGTAAATCTGGGTAGCTGCACAAATCCCAGGATTTTCAGCATGAGGAATTTTTCACGTGGAGAAATGTAGGCTAAAGTAAGTACAAAATACTGGCATTGGGTGCTAAGGATATTAATAATCCCTCCATAATTCTTAAATGTGAAAATACCGAATAAGGGAAAATGCCTGGCTGACACCGTATGAGTGTGCTTCTTATTCACCGTTACAATCAATACAGGTCATGCTGCCAAGAGCTGACAGACAACATTAAAGATGAGGTTGACCATAACGAAACCTGACTCAAGAGGTAAGGGTCAGGTAGAGATCATCTCCCCCCACAAAGTAACCACAGCGGCAAAGACATATAGAAATGGCCTTGCCTCCGTTTTTTATTTTGCAGGCTACCCGTTCTGGAGGGAGGGGTAAAGAACTAATCAGATTGGGGAATATTCAGCTTGCCTAAAAACTGCATTAGCACTCAACCTGCAGTGGTAATTACATCACTAGGTTAATATCAGCATTCACTCTCTCCTAATCTAATTCAGCACTGAGCAGGACAGCATGGCTGTTAAAGCTATTTGATTGGGTTAGCTGCTATCACTTTCAGCAATTCAGCAAGATTTCAGGGGAGTTAAGCGAGTGATTCACACACCCGCCATGTCCCTAAGGAAATTAAAAACAAATCAAACATGACAAGAGAAACAAAAAAAAGACGATAAAATGTAGCATTCTTTTAAAAAGCATGACATTCACATTTTAGCTGTTAAGAAGCAATCCAATGCCAGAACTCATAAAGACATTCATTCTGTATAATGATTCAAAAACACAATTCTTCCTGATCCTTTTGATCAGATTTATGCAGTACAGAGGTCTCACTCTTAAGGGATTTGAAGTGGTTTGAATGAAGATAAATAATAAATTAATCATGTTAATTATTGCATGGGTAAAATGCATATTTGTTTGTTGTTGGGTTGTTTTTATTTATTCACTCACTCACTTATTGTCTGTACCACTTTATCCTGTATATCCTGCCGCAGGGGGCCTGGAGCCTATCCCAGGAGACTAAGGGCACAAGGCGGGGTACACCGCGATCGGGTGCCAATCCATCGCTGTGCATGTACACACACACACACGTACTCACATGCTCATTCACACACTATGGGCAATTTGGGAATGCCAATTAGCCTAATCTGCATATCATTGGAATGTGGGAGGAAATCTGAGTACCTGGAGGAAACCCACCAAGCACAGGAGAACATGCAAACTCAATACACGCAGACCTGTGGTGAGAATCGAACCCAGACCATGAAGTTGCAAGGTGACGGTGCTAACCAGTAAGCAACTGTGTTAGCACATAGTTACTTATTTATTTATTTATTTATTTATTTATTTATTAGTGTTGGAAATAGAGTATATCCTCAAGATGAATGCAACAGATTGTGTCTATGTAGCCAGATTAACATAGCCGCATGGCAGCTATCAGCTATTTACATCCGCCCACCTCCATCAAATAAATAAATCATGTAATGATGTCAGTTGATTCAATGTGCCTCAATGGCTGAAGATAAGTGCAAAATCCATTTTTCTAGAGCAGTGATGGGTTAAATTAGTAGACCTATAAATATAGTACATAATCAGGGTTCTGGCAATACTTTAAAAGTAGTATTGACCTAGAGCATAATCCTGAATATTCAGAATACATTTACAAAGGCAGGTACAATTCCCTAATTTACATTACTCCTTCCTGTTTCTGTCAGGGACAGTTTTGATGGAATAAAAAAGAGGCCAAAATCATTCCATCAACAAAAGTGGACAGCCATACATTAGATTTTGTTGACCTTGTACGGTAAGCCATTTCTGTTAGACGAATTTACCTCCAGCCATGTAAATTCAGCAAGGTACAGTATTTTTATATAGATAAAACATTAATCATAACACTTTCACTGAAGTTGAGTAGAATGCTGTAAATTGTAATACAATACTGAGCTATAATTAATCAAAGGTTTTTCATCAAAGACTTTGTTTCAAATTCCATAGCAGCTGAAAGAGATGAATGTCCAGACATTTTGCATGAGTACTGTCTAGAGATATTTATCATGCACAGACATATTCATCAGTATTGAATTAGATTCAGAGCAGAAATGATTGATTGGAATGTGGACAGATTAGGGGTGAGGACAGACCATCCATCCAATGAGAAAATCATTGCAAACTGGATTCTCAGCAGATGCAGAAAGCGACCTATGGGTGGTACCACAAGTAAAGTGAGGCAGCATGTTCATTTGTAACAACTGCTTTCACTCTGTATGTTGTTTACTGCTTCCAGACATCTATGAGTGTGACATGCATGTGTTATGAATTTTTCATGGTATCCCTTCTCTGACAATAGACCCTCTCCTTTGCCAGCACAGCGGAGCTTGTAAAAGCCTGTTCCAGACCTCCCACCAGGCTGGAGCTCTACTGAACTTGAACCTGGCTGAGATATTGCAGTAGTCCTGAGCGCATTCTACATTGTACATATATTTGGGTATATATATCCCTAGCATTGGTTTGGAGAGGTGTTGAATAGTAGTGGCTACAGAAAATAAAATAGTCTCTTTAAAGGACTCCAACAGTCTCTGATGCTGGGCTGAAACCTGAACCTGGAGCAATCTGAGAGCATCCTGAAAGCAACTTTATTTCATGTGTCAGTCATGATTGCTCCAATAGTGGCAGAGAAATGCATGTTCTGAGAACAGAGACGAGCCAGAAAGAGTCTTTCAGTATGCTGCATCAATCTGTGATCACATCCAGTGAGATGAATTCTGTAGAGGGAGGAGAGACAGAAAAAGAGGGGGACTGAGTGAGAAATGAAGGTACCTCCCCCTCTAGTTCACTTTGTTTCAGAAATAGAGATGCTGAAGCCAGGCTGATGGCATTTTTCCAGTGTTGGGCATTATGCCAATTTTAATAGTCCAATTTCTACCATGTGCTGTGATTGCCATTGGGATATGATCCTGGGTGGGTGAATTCAGATTTTTGTAGCACAAAGGATTTATAATTATCACAAATCATTTCAATATTTATACTATTATATGTATGAACTTCACCCAAATAACATACCTATCAAGCTCTCTCGTGAGTTACCACCTGTACTAGTAAATCATTTGAAGTTTTTTATATTGATGTGATTTATTGTGGACTTGTGGCACATTAATGATTCTAGAAAGACTTGCTTGTCATCCATATTCATGAACAACTGTGAGGGGAGAAAGAGGAGGGGCAGCCAGGGGGATTGGAAAAGGAGGCGAGGGAATATCGATTCTGCCAAAACTCTTACAAGCACAAGTCTGGGTAGCAATTCTGCCCAAGGCAAAAAAAGTTCAGCAGTCTGCCACTGATTGTGTTAAAATATAACGTTAAAGCATTGGAGGGGAAAATGAATATCATTCAGTTCCTTCATAGGCTGAGTGGACGCTTTGAACGTCAGTTTCATGACGTCAGCTCTATCTCATCCATTTCAATAAAGGAAGCTTTGGGACAGCACGTCTTATTAGCCATCATGCCCTAATCAATGAGCTGTAGCCCTACACCATCTGACAGCTAATTAATGGGACACGGCATGTTTTCTTCTGTCCCGCCAGCCAGGTAACCAGTGGTAATTAAACCTGGAAAGAAATATCTGCTGAGACCGCTGCAAGCTTGGAGACAAGCTACACAGTACAAAATGAATTGTTTAGGCACCTCCAGAGCAAAGGATTAATTTGATCTTTCAAACAAATCAATACAACTATTCCATCACAGAACAACAAAGACTAAAACTAAATAAATATCTCTTTTAAAAGGATTTTACACTAACATCTTGATCTAACAGCTGGGAAAAGAAGCCTTCTTGACATGCAGCACATATAACATGCAACAGTTTGTTCAAGCTAGATCAAGACCACAGAATTGTAAAGATTTTTTATTTAGTTTTAAATGATTTACATTTCTTTCATTATATATTCATTTATTATATTTCGTCTCCTTTTCCTGGTGGGGTCATGGTGGTAACAAGCTGAGAACATCATTCCAGGCTCCTCTATCCCCTCGCCACAGATCCTGGCATCTCCTGGGGTGTTCACAGACATTCCAAAGGCAGCAACATATATCTTTCCAGCAAGTCCCATGGGATTTTTTCTTATACAGATTTTCTGGGGACCAACCAGGCAGCATCGTTGAACTAAACAACCTAGCCTGGCTTTTCTCAAATCAGAGTACACTCAAAAAAATAACTCGTTGAATGAACATAATTAAATTATGGAAAGAATTTCCACCTGATTTAATGGCTTTC
>JAQQZT010000005.1:14433363-14454797 GCA_030068275.1 Clarias platycephalus | reverse complement strand
AGCCAGAAATCTTGCTTGTTTGTAGGTGACCAAATACTTATTTTCCACCATAATTTGCAAATAAATTCTTTAAAAATTGTACAAAATGATTTTCTGGATGTTTTTTTCTTATTTTGTCTCTCAAAGTTGAGGTATACCTATGATGAAAATTACAGACCTCTCTCATCTTTTTAAGTGACAGGTTGGGGTGTACTGAGTGTTCTGATACCATTGTATTGTGACTAGCATAAACTTTTTTCATCAATTTGTGCTACATTGGCTTTTCTGTGAGATTAGATCATAGAGCATTGGGTGGCCATGATCCTGTCACCAGTTTGCTGGTATAGTGAATAACCAATGTTATTCACTTCATCTGGAGCTGTTGTTAATGTTGTAGCTGATTGGTATAAACATACATGTAGGTACTGTAAACTCTCACTCACTCACTCACTCACTCAGTCACTCATCTTCTATACCGCTTTATCCTGTATTTAGGGTCGCGGGAATCTGAAGCCTATCCCAGAAGGCTTAGGGCACAAGACAGGGTACACCCTGGACAGTGTGCCAATCCATTGCAGGGCACACACACATACACACACTAATACACACACTATGTGCAATTTGGGAAAGCCAATTAGCCTAACCTGTATATCTTTGGACTGTGGGAGGAAACCAGAGTACCCGGAGGAAACCCACCAAGCAAGCGAGAACATGCAAACTCCAAGCACACAGAAATGGGAATCGAGCCTGGCCGGGACTCGAACCTGGACCTGGAGGTTCAAGGCAACAGTGGTAAACTGTATATATTTAAACTTAATGCAATGGGGCTATCAGTAACCTGTGTATTTGTGTTTATTCTGATTACACATAAGTATCATTACAAACATTCCAACAAACAATCTGAAACTAAAATGCCGAAAAGCGTTCACAATATGAATTCATATTGATGTGAGAGACTAATAAAGTCATTCTGCAAATGATTAAGTTATTGCTGCTTAAAGAAGATATAAATACTATTGATTCACTGAGGTACTTAGTACATCCTACATGTATTGTTTTTTTGGCTTCATAAATAATGCCATTGTCAAAAGGTTATATGTGGTTATTTGTCTGAAGTTCCATTTGCCTAATACTGTCATATTCATATAATAATTAACCAATATCTCATATGTAACAACTAAGTTGCAGCAGTCTAAAAATGTGTCATACTCTGAAGTGAAAAGTGAAATAAACATCTACTATTGTATATTCAATAAAGACATATAATATAATAATTTCTTGAGACAATATATCAGCATAAGCACAACTGCTAATATAAAAATTCATTGCAACTAGCGCTGCAAAGCAGAGCTTCTAAAGGACTGAATAGTAATGTAATGAGTGACTTTGTGTTCCTGCCTAGTTTTGATGGTGCCAGTCATGACAAGAAGGTAACAGGATTAAGCATATTTTTATACAAACATATATCACTACATATATTTATGGTAGACTGACTTTAATAACTGGTCTATATTTAACTGCATTATATGTTTTTGATGGAATAAATTATATCACCAAATATGTTCACTGTCACATTTGCAGTCCATTAAACCTTATTTTGCCACACTATTTTGGTTTAATTTTGCCAGGGTCACTTGTTTCTGGCCACCCAGCATGGGTCTTGTCTGCTTTACAATGGAGCCCAACAGGGTGTGGGAGAGGGGATAATTATGAGGATGCCCCAGTCTTCCTGACTGCTGCCAGGATGCTGTCAGCTCCGATCAGTCCTGTGGTTGTTGTGCGTCTCCATTACTCCAGACTCCTGGGTGGTGACTAGTCAAAAACCAGACCTACACACACCAGACCTGCCAGAGTTACACACAAACAAGACCATTGTATGTACAGGAATGTTCAAGTTAAAAAAGGTTTAATTATGCAAAGGAACTGTTTTAAAATATGAAGGGCTCTGCCTTTGGCTAGTGAATGTTCTTTTAATATTTAACTGTCTGTATTTTTTTGGATTTTCATTGATACTTTTTGGACCATCACATGGCTTCACTCATGAAGTGAATTTACACAAATGAGATCCAGCTGTAAACCATACCGACCCTTATTATTGCTCCTTGGCTTAAATTATTTCTTAGAATTATACATATTCATTATCCACAAGGTTCATGCATAAATACTCGTCTTAAAGCTGGTAATTTCTACATTGATTTTCAAAGAGTCTACTTTAATCCCTGGAGCAACAGCATCTCCCAAAATTGAAAGCCCGTTCCATGACCCCAAGTCCCATGAGACGGCGATGCCTTAAGCAGTGGGTAGGACTGGTTGGGAACTGCTGGATAATGATGTGTGTTTGTTAAGGTTTGTCAATAGTTACAGCACCCCTGAAGGCAATAAGCAGCAATGTGTTAAATTTCACCCACATACCCAGGTAATTTAAGGTCTCTTTCCAAGCCAGCTTGTTTTAATTACTTAGAGTAAGTGGCAGCATTTGGTTAGGTTTATAGCTCCCCTTAAAAGAGCCAGGCCCTGGTATCGAAGGTGAACTCAGCCTGATTGTAGAGTTGTAAATTGCTAGTCTTGCAGGCCTGCTAACAATGCCTGGGCCAACCGCACAACCCCTTGAATAAAGGGCACTCATAAATTCTCTTTTAATCTTCTAACTCACTAAGACAGTGGGTGGCACAAACAACGCCACAACACTAGAACGGCACATGTAGTCTCATAAAATGAAAAGGAATTATATTCGTCCGTAATGTTATATTCTAGATTAGTTCATATATAAATGAAATGTAAGTTATATCATCAAGGTTTTTTTTTTTTTTTTTTACACCAAGGGTTAAATGTTAGAAGTGATTTAGTTTTGTGAACTCTTGTGTAGTCATCAGTGAAGCTATTTAAACAAGCAAATAAATATTCAAACCATGCCGTGAAAGAAAACAAAGGTGTCAAAAAGAACCTTTGAGCGTGTAGAGTAAATAAAGACCTAGCTAAATTAAAACATGAATATTTCATGTCAGGGCCAAACCAAAATAAATTACACAGGGGGTGATAATGTTCTCCTTGATCTCCCTAAGCAATATAGCGATTGGTTTAGGTTCCCCTACAAATCAAAGATGCATTTTTATGGGAGTGACCAAATGAGAGACCCTGCATCGTTAAGGTGTGGGTAGCTCTGCTCATTAGAAACGACTGGAGGAAGTAAATCTAAAGATCACTTCCTCTTTATGGGCCATGACTCACTGCACTGGGTTAAAAAAGGCACAGAAAGCATCTAAGTTTGAGAGCATTGTATGGTATTAGATAACCATCAATTGCTGATCATTTGTTCATTCAGCCAGTGTTTTATATATATTTTTTTTAATAATTTCTGTACGTTGTAGGAGGGGAAATCCTTTTTTTATTATTATTATTATTATTCCATTCAGATGAACATTTGTACCTGCTCAAGTCATACGAGTTTAAATCACATAATCTGCAAGTCTGCATTTTGATCGATTATGAGCAGCTTCAGGTGACTAAATCTGACTTTACCCTTAACTCTCCCTCATTGCTCTGCTCACCACAGGAGAGGTCAGGAGCACTCAAGGTCAAAGAAGCATTTAAAAAGCCTTCATCTACCGGTATAACAACCTATTACAACTCTCACAGCGAGTATGAAGTGTATCCATGGTGTTCCCTAACCATGGCACTTATTACCTCTCCCTGAAACTTTCTCAGTAGAAGCAGAAACCCACTTATTACACATTGGAACACACATCATGGGGACTAGAAGAGAAAACATCCCATGTTTCCAAACATGTAAATGCTGAGTATACAGACATATTAAAATATGAATGTAATTTTTGTATCATGTGCATGTGCTGCTGCCTGGCATAGAAGATCGTTGTAATGTCCTCTTGGATAAAATAATCAATTGTAAAAGAGTGGCATGTCAAATGTTTGGTCATGTGCTTGTGCAATATTGAGATGACCTATTATTACAGCAACAAGAACAGACAAAGGCATACAGACAAGACATGTCTCAGATTAGATATTTTCCTGCATTATCATATGTATGGCTCAATCATTGCCATTTGAAGGATACAATCCTCTAGCCTGCTGTCAAAAAACACTCACAGCCAGCAAGACTAAAGGCCACAGATCTGATTAGCAATATAAAAGCCAGATGCTCCAACAGAGCAGCCAAATCATTACTACTGTATGCTCTGGTTTCAATCAAATTAAATCAACAGTGGGGTGGAAAAATCGGAATAGGCCGAGGTTATTGTATTTGCTCTGTAAGTAGGGGATTACCTAGCAATATGCAGTCCAAGTCTAAATTTAAGCAGCTCTGCAGAAATGTATTAGAAGAACACATTGCAGGTATATCCTCTAAAACCCTGGCAAGCGCCATAATCATAATCGGATAAATGAGGAAGACCATATTATGCAGTAATTAGACTGTGCAGTTTATGTTCATTGCCAAGAACATATTGTGTTCTGCACTGAACTGTATCTGTCAGCTGGGATTCTGTAACCCGACTGTCTTATGGTTCTCATCCTAAGCATGGTGTGCATATGTGCATGCATACTAGAATGGGTTCTCAATCAAATAGCACATTTGTGTGTCAATGTCAGAGCAGGTGGCACCACAATGGATTTACAGGGTGACAGGGTAGCTTGTGGGGTGTGTGTGTGCGTGTACGTGCATGCGTGCATGCGTGCATGTTTCACTAGTGACTATCCACAGCACTCACTACTTCTCCTAATTCGACACCTGTGGATTACCATTACTAAAATGGCGGCACGGTGCCTTAGTAGTTAACACTGTTGCCTTGCACCTCCATGTCCTGGGTTCGATTCCCATGTTGGGTATGTGTGCATAGAGTTTGCATGTTCTCCCTTTGCTTGGTGGCTTTCCTCTGGATTTTCCGGTATCCTACCACAGTCCAAAGACATGCAGATTAGGTTAATTGGCGTTCCCAAATTACTTGCAGTGTGTGAATGTGCGTGAGGTCCTACCACGGTTGTACAAGATGGGAATAAATTCAAAGGTCACCACTGGCCTCAACGGTTCCTAGTTGGTCTACAGAGGTTAATAGATGGATAGATGGATGGATGTCCTAAAATATATAATAAGCATAATAAAGATGTATAACCATTATAATTATTCAAGTTGTTAGTCTTGTGTGTCTAGTCTAGTTGCTGCAACACTTACATTACAGTTCTACCATATATCAAAGGCAGGCATGAGATAAGCCAGTGTATTTTAATATGAATGTATAAATATACTAACAGTTTGATGTCACACCTCAAATCCAGCTATATTAGGCAATAACAGTTCAGCAGTCCCTCCTACTGCACGAGTAACACTCATGCTGCTTTGCAATGTGCCATAGCACTGTGGCCAATCATGAGAGAGATTACAAAACTGAATGTTTTTACCTCACATCACATTTTTTTTTTATTTTAAGATATATCTCATACAAATACCTAAATGTTCCTAAAACATTTAAATGAAACCTGCCTTAATATTTTTATTAACCTGCCTACAATATTTTTTACCATAAACGCATTTTTTTTTAATATTTATAAGACCCTCAACCTACATAGCACTTTGAAAGATGCTTATTGGTATTTAAAACAGAGATGCACACAATAATAAGAAGGAACATGTTTTATTCACAACAGAAAAAAAGTCATACCAAGTTGCCATATCATACATTTTTACACAGTTTGAAAATCTTTTACAAAACCAAAAAAAAAAACATTAGAAAATATGATCTGATATGAAATATGACATACAGTTAGAATAAAAAAAACTTTTGTTTGGTGTTAGTTGGTTAATTCATGTTTTTAACTGCCCATGACAGTGAACTCCAGCATTGTCATTAAAAATACATGTAAAAATGAACAAGAACATATCCAAAAATCATTAAAAAAAAAAAAATCTCATGCAGCATTGTAAAAAAGGGCCTGAGCATGTATACTTTTAAAGGTTAACAAGGAAAAAATTTCAAATATGATCTCATGAACAGTAGAAATAACCGTCTTTATGTAATTATGCTGGTATGAAAAAGTCACAAATACATTTTGAAAGGCAGTTAGCAAACAGTCATTGTGGACGATCTACACCTGTACAATTGCCTCCATGACATCAGGAATACAGAGGTATTTGTTAGAGTTTAAGCAAGTTAATCTACCAAAGAGCATTAAAAAGGCAAAATAAAATGTTCTGAAACTCCAAATAAGGCCAGTGCATTTGAGCTAAAAGCAAAAGCATTTTGAGGTTCTATGTGAACAGACTGCAAGCATGCATAGAACCAACGCCTGGCACTAGTACTTCAGTGTATCTTATCCACAGTGATCCATTAAAACAATTTAATCAGTGCACAGTTTGTAATAATGGCAAATGCAGGCTATTTCAGTTCTTTGTTTTCACTGAACAAACATGATCAAATCTCCCTCAGCTGCTGATAAGCAAATTTATCATCTACTTTTAACTAATTATGGATCTTTCTTTTTTTTAATTTATTTAGATGTTGCTCTTTTATCTACTGGTTAAAGACATCTCAGTCTTCGCTGAACTCTACAGAACCTGTGAGACTGCATAAATCATGAGCTGCTTTATGCAAATAGCACCTACTCTGCAGGGCCCAATGAGAAATTCACACTGCTGCAGTCTCAGTAAATGTAAACAAGGACCAGCGATAACATCTTTTTTTCCTTTTTTTTTTTTTATCAGATCGTACTAAATGATACATTTAACTGTATATTAGATATCAAGCGAGATTCTCATTGGGTTCTCATTTTTTATAAATAAATCCTTGTGTACATTCAATCTGGTAAAGAAAGACAGACAGAGAGTGCCAAAATAAACACCAAATGTACCGGATTTATTATTTTAAAACATGTTCTTATAAAGATATGATCATTTGTAATGTTTTATTCATCTGAAATTACTCAAGGAAACTGAGTAAGTTGAAGAATTTAGCTTAAGCATGGGTTCAACCAAGATCAGCAGTGGTTGGCTTACAACAGTATTACAAACGTAGCTCTTTAAAAGACATCACAGAGTTGCTTGATATGTAAGTTAGACAGTCAAACACAGTCAATACTAAGAGAACATAAGGCTCCAGAGGTTAGATGACAAAATGCTGAAAGGTGATAGTACAGGAGAAAGGCAAAGACTAAGAAAATGCAATAACATTAGCTTATTGCTTTCCTTTCCTTTTGCCGTTAATATTCCCACAAAATTGTATTTTACAGACTGTTTAATCATATAAATACACTATACAATGTAATATAAAATCATTTTCTTCATAAAAGTAATATGTTACGGGTTGGCTTAGGTATGCTGGTAAGAGCAATAGCACCAATACTAAAAATAATGATTGAAATTATATCACAAAGGCACTTTGCGGTATATCAGAAAAAAACTCTTGGCTGAATGATGACAGTCTGTCTTTTTTTCCAACATATCAGATGATCCAAAAATATCAGGTTGCTTTTTCCATTCAAATTCATTACACAGAGCGAGGCACTATATATCACCAGTACCAGTCATTTTTCATTGATAACACAATCCTCCTCTATGAAGTGTTCATTGCTCGAGTCTTTTTTTTTTTTTTAGGTTATTCCTTGCCTTTTTGTTCCTTGTATCAGTGAATTGGCTGCTACATGTCATTTTCCTTCCATTCAGACTTCCAAGATTCTTTCTCACTTCTTTAGCTCACCATTTATCTCTTCTTCTTTCCCATCCAATTTTCATACCTCCACTTCTCGTGGTCCTTCTTGAATCTCCGATGCTACTCTTATGTCAAAGCAGGTCACCATCATAATACGGGACTTGCATAGGTTGACGCAGTACTCTAGTTCACTCGTGACTTGCTCTAGTGCCTCCATGTACTCCTGTGACTCTGGGTCCATGTCCTGGTCCACCTCAACTGTAGTGGGCACAACCAATTATTAAATAATGGAGAAAATGTAAAATGACTTGACTCAAGTGTAAAACTTAAATGCTAACTATAAAACTCACACTCTCCAATCCACTTTCTGGGGTCCATCATGAGTCTTGCTTTGGTGTCCTCCAGTTCTTCCTTCAGAGTGCCATGCTTAGTTCTGAGATCTCTGACCTGTTGCTGCCGCCGCTCAACATCCTTCAGCTTTGTATTAAAATATAGCAGACCCTACAGAAGGAGACGATCAGACAGTTATGCCTGAACCACTGAGAACCGCATATAAATCCCATATAATATAAGGACAATTTTTTTATGTGCAAGTTCTGACATTTTATTCACATATATTGAGTTATATCCATGTGGCATGAGGAACATACCTTATCAACATCCTGAACTGTTTGCTGCAGAAGAATTAAGATGGATATAAATGTTTCATTCTATAACAATAAATTAATATACATAGTTCAATATGCATGAAGTATTCTGAGATAGCATTTGTGTTGAAACTAGATTTAGATCAATTTTCAATTTGCTTCTCAGTCATCTTAGTTATTTACCTCTGTGGGCTGTTCTTGTCTCCGTCGCTGCAACCGTTCTACATCATCAATCTCATACACCTTGATTTCAAAGGGCTCTTTCAATGGTCCAGATATAGGAGGCAGATCCACCCACTGGCCTGTGTTTCCAGCCTTCATTCCCAGAGAGGAGGTGTCTGGTAAAGGAGCAGGGATGAGACGCCGCCTCTGAATGCCTGGAACATCCAGATGTGGAAAGTGAGTTATAGTACAAACAAAAACGTTGTTATAAAAACACAGACAAAAGATAAATGTTGACACATGAAACAGCACAATGCAAGGATGCATTGATGGCCAGAGGGTAAAACTTCTTAAATTAAGCAATGTAAAATAAAGACACATCAGAGAGGAGAGATTTATCTACTTGTAAGTATGTATAAAATCATATCAGTGTCACACAGACTGATATGAGTAAGAACAGGTTCTAAAAACCCATGAAAAGAATTTGGAGGCTTTCACTTTTAGAATCCTACACTGCATCCTACTCACCATTTGATCTCTTTTTGGGGGGCTTTGAGCTCCTGAGTCGCATGTTGGAAGACACTCCACTTTCACTCATAGAGTCATGAGCTGAAGATGCACTTCCAGTGGCCTCACTGTCTCTGATCATGCTCTCATACCCACTACTTCCTCCACTGTGGTAGAACAGTGCAGTTCGCCCCATGGCAGGGGGTAACTCTCCACTCAGGACACTACTGTTGTCACTTCCATGCCCACTGCTGTACCTCTGTGGCCGTCTGGGAGCAGTGATCTTGCTATAAGGCGAAGGCAGGATGGGCATAGGTGTATGCTTGTCTTCATTAAGGTTCACACCACTGTCATTACCACTGTCAGAATCACCAGATCCCCTTGGTTGTTTTCCAGTTGGACTACCTGATGCCAGCTCACCTACTCGAGTGTTTGTTGCTCGCATGGCTTGCTTAGTACCCATAATAGTTCCCCTTGTAGATTTACCATTACATCCTGCTGCTGCACGAGGTAATGCACTCTTTCCTGAAGGTGGAAGACTAGCATTCCTTGTTGCAGATGTTGTGAGAGACTTAGTTGAGGAACTTAGTGCTTTGGAATTGCTTGCAGATAATGTGCGAGCTTTGTTTCCATTTACAGGCACTGGTCTTGCATTAAGGCTGTTTTTTATTGGCCCATTTTTTCCCATGTTGAATTGATTGACATTGGGATTTGGCGAGGTAGTGATTGGGGAATAAGTGGCAACAGGTGATCCAAACTTAGTAACAGATTTGCTTGACTTTCCACCAAGACTGGCCCCACTGTTCTCTCGACTGAGCACAGGTTTAGATCCTAATGAGGTCAAACTGTCAGACCTTTCTAGGGATACCTGACTTCCATACATTTGTCCAGTGTCCCCTCTTGCTCCTCTGGCTTTGAGACTTGATGTTGTTTTGAGTAAACTATGATCAAACCTCAAATTGGATGTTTTTAAACTATGGGAGTCTCCTTTGTACCGAAGGTCATATTCATCCTCTGACTTTGCAGGCCTGAGGACCAGTGACTTTCCTGTCTCACACAAAGATTTTAAGGCACTTGGTGGTAGCAAGATCCGATTTTTCTGATCCAGACTGGATTTGCGCACCGGAGGTGGAGGAGGTAATATACCACCAGGCAGCATACTTATGTCCTGCTTATTTGCTTTTCCAATTTTTTCCAAAGATGAAAACTTCCAGCTGCCTGATGATTCAATATCAAAGCTACCTTTAACATCAGCAGATGTATGAATGACTGGAACAGTCCCAAGTGTGGTTGCGCCTCTTCTAAGCTGCGGCATTTTGCTAGATGTCTCAACCTTTTTAATGGCACTGGATTTTTCACATCCATCTACTACCCTTTGGGATGAAGTAGACACATATGCTGTGGGTATTCGTGAAATACTGTTAAAGTCTGTGCTTACTTTTCTAGTTGGTATGCCACTCATTCCATTTTTTAATTGTTTGGAAGGACTTGAAATTGAGGCCACAGGCAACTCTGCCATATTCTCTTTCCGATGCCATGGGTCATCTGACTTGCCCTCTAGCCTCAATGGTTCACGTCTCCAACTGCTACCATTACTGCTCTCACTGATGCTACCGGTCTGGACTGTGGATGAGGTAGGTTTCATTTTCCTGGGAAGACTGCAATGCACACTGTATGGGTCTTGCAGGGTCTGGGTTGGAGATGAGTTAATATTATTTGGTTTTGCCATTTTTAAAGTATTTCTGATGGAAGGGTTTGTGGACTCTGGAGAGGATGAGGATTTACTAAGTGAGAGTTTACTTGATGTGGCACTGTCACTATCCATTTCTGAGAAACTAAAGCCACTATCATTCAAGGAGTTATTGGGTTCCTTCTGGGGACTTGTTTGGAACATGCCAAGAGAATCAAGGTAGAAAGCACTTCCTGGATCAATTTGCGCATCATCAGGAAGGAAGACATCTGCAGACTGTGCTCCTTCACTCTCTAAGGTGCAGACACTCACTTCACTAAGCCAAGAACTGATAGAAGAACCACGGCTATCTAAAGAGACAAACGTTTCCTCTGTAAATGGTGTTACCATATCAATATTTACTTGAGAGGCACCCACACTGGATGTATATGCATCAAACTCATCATTGATACTACTAATTATGCTCACTGGCCTAGATCCTGAAGCAAGAGCCTGTACAGAGCAATCACTATTGAAGCTTATAATACTGGAAGGTCTTCCATTGTCCAAAATACTTCCAATTGACAATTCTTCTACAAGGGTGAACACCAGCTCATCCTCTCCATTCAACTCAACCGGTTGCTGTAGAGTTACCGTAGTTCTTAAAATATCCCGCTCCCTGAGTGTGGACTTTAGCTGGCACACCTCTAGTGGGGTCTTGGGGTTAATGTGATGAACCCTGCTCAAAAGAGGAGAACTGCCACCTGAACCACTCTGTTTTTGCACTTGATGGCTCATTCCAATGGGTGGTATCCTGATGGCAGACTTATCTTCTGATTCATTATTACCTCTTGTACTGTCTCTTTGTTGTGGAGGTGGGGGAGCAGGCTTGGGTAGTTGTTTCTTGTTGGAGAATACCTTTTCTCTCACCACTGGCTCTGAGTTTTCAAATGTGACTGATTTATTTTGTTTCCCAGTGGAGCATGGAGTTAAGCTGTCTGGTCCAAGACCCTTTTCACTATCTGCCTTTATACACAAGGCAGTCATGGGCATATCTCCATCTGACATTGAAGCATTTTGCCATTTGGAATGTTCATTTTTGGTTTTGTGTTTGGGGCTACCTGGTGGTTTACCATGAGCAGAAAGTGGCTGTTTGGATAATATACTGTCCTGCTGGGAGGATGATGTTTTGGTAGGAGCCTTTGGGGCAACCGAAATAGACCCTTCTTTGGGCTTTATTGGGATAATGTCTGTCTTAGGGTTTACTTGGGTTACTCTATCTTCACCAACAAAAGTACTTGGTTCCTCACTACCATCAATACATTCCAGTCGCTCTTGAAGCTCAGCAAAGGTGTTGCACTTGAAATGGTCTCGGTCAGTTTGTCCTTCTTTACCACGCTGCTTTCTGTTAAGGGATGGGATAATAGGGACAAACTCTGGTGGACCCTCATTGTCACTGAGTTCTCGATCAGAAATTGGAGCACCACCAGGGCCAACGTAAATAACAGTATCACAAGACTGTTCACTGCTTGAGGAGTAATCTGGATCACTCAGTAGTGAGGGTAGGTCTGGGTCCAGCGCTACAGTCCGTGGATGGAAAGGTCTTAAATGTGGGGGTCGGCGAATCCTTCCTTCATCACAGGAGCTTTCACCTCCAGACGAACTAGATGCATACTGTGCAAGGAACACAAAGTAGCATTAATAGTATGAACTATGTGTACTATGTGTACTTGAGATGTTGCAATAATACCTATATAGGAATGTTATCATTTTTTTTGTTTTACTAGATTACTGTCAAAGATTACTGTCAATAGTGTAAATTGATATCAATTTGCCAGTAAATAAATGTCTATAATCTGATTCTGTTCTGTAGTATTATTATTATTCGATTAAATTATTACATTTGTTTTATTAATAATGTAGTTAATTTTTATATTGTTGCTCTTCAAATTCAACAACTATTCAAAGACAAACTTGAATGCAAAATACACTCACTCACACATCGTCTATACGATGCATATCCTGCATACAGGGTCACAGGGGGCCTTTAGCCTATCCCAGAACACTTACGGCATGAAACAGGGTATACCCTGGTTGGGGTGCCAATTCATTGCAAGGCACACACACACACACACACACACAAATGCTCATTTACACAATTTGAGAACACCAATTAGCCTAAACTGCATGTTTTGGGCTGTGGGACGAGCACAGGGAGAACGTGCCAACTTCATGCACACAGACAAGAGGCGAGAATGGAACCCGGACCCTGGAGGTGTAAGGCAGCAGTGCTAACCATGGTTAAATCAGAAAGGTTCTACCAACCTTGGACTTTTTCTTCCTCATGCGGTGAATTCGTGAAGCGAGCTGAATGGTGGTGAGTGAATCAGCATAATGACCAGGTGAGTCTGAGACGTGCGCTATCATTGTTGTCCTACAGTTGATGTTACCAAGTGAATCACGAAGCAGCATTGTAAGCTTACTATCCCTAAATAATAAAGAAAAATTGTAAAAATCAAATATCAGAATTGTGTTTTGTCAGAGTTTACATTTTAAATGTGATCTAAAATAATCAAATGGTGTAAAGAAGTACAAACTTAATTTCATACAGTACACTATGAATGACATCAGCAGCATATAAAGCTGTCAGTAAGCCTGTCAACACCACTCAGCATGTATAATCTTGTTGCTGGCAGCTTTGATTACATGTTCACTTTGTTTCTGTAACATCTTTGGAAAATTGAATAACAAGAAACCTTATCCATCTTTTACATCACTAATATCAATAATAAAAAATGTCTGCTTTATGTTGGCCTTACCTGTATGGTACATGTTTGGCTCCATTTGTTAAAGCCAGGATGACGTTGCCCAAAGCAGTGAGGGACAGACACAGCCCGCCTCCTCCATCCCTGCTCTTACTAAGCATCTTTTCACAGCTGCCCAGGTCTATGAGGTGCAGTCTACTTCGACCACCAGACACTAGGAAGGAGGAAAGGAAATAAGAAAGAAAGAAACACACAGGGAAAAAATAAAAGACAACGATCTGTTAAAGTCCTGAGGAAATATTAGGTAAAACAATTATGTTCAGAGTGTATAAGGAGACTAATGCTGTGCTCGAGAGCAAGTTGCAACTTGTAATACTCCACCCCAACCAGTGAGAAATTATCCTTTCAACTTGTCAACTTAAGGTAGTCAATTCAACTAATAAATTCTTCCTAATTTAAAAGTAAATTGCCTCTGCTTTAATCTTAAATTAGTTTATATTGTATTGGGGGCAGTGCCATCTCAGGCTGTTGAAGCTCTGGATTGCTGAGGGTTTGGGGTTCGAGCCTGGTCACTGGCAGGTTGCTACTGTAGGGCCCTTGGGCAAGATCCTTAATACCCATACAAATTCACTCTACTGTTGCCAGGTTCAAAGCCGGGATGTGAAAGAAGGAGGGTTGGGCATCAGGCAAGCAACCTGACCTGTAAAAATCACTATTGCTGTGGAAACAATGGAACCATTACACGATGTTCTCAATAGCACACAAGGGGATATATATTGGAGTAGCCACTCAGGCCTGTAAAGGTGCGGTAAAATAGCTTTATGAGTGTTACATGATCTGACAGCAAACAAAATAGATGATAAATGTCCCAAAGCTAGAAATCACATTATTACAATTTGCAAAAGACCACTTAGTGCATCACGAGTGCAGTATGAAATGTTCAGAGCACTGATAATACAGTTCTAAATTTGAACACTGAAAAACAGGGGAACAATTGCTCTCTAAGTAACAAACAAAGGCTTCAAAGTGTAAGATTAATGATTAAAATGACAATAACAAGGCAATAGGTTTGGCTAGGTCACTACAAATTCTGTGTGACAGAAGGTAACAACAGGCAGCTGAGTTTAAGACAGTAGAATATATTACAGAATAGATATAGGTATTATAGAATACCACCAACACTTCTGATCTGAAGTAACGTCATGAGCTGTACACAGCAACAGACCTTTTATAAAGTACAATAAGTCATGCTATAAATAAGAATGCCTGTTTGCTCATACATTGCAAAACGTGATTGTAGCAAATGTAATTTTACATTATAAAATTAGTGGATTATTTTCAACAAACCAACTTTAAGACAATCTATTGGAAGATCATTTTGCTAGTTTTAAAAATTTTATTTCCTGAAAGAAATGCTTGTAATTTACACTTAAAACTTGGAAATTGGCTTAGAACTCTTCCATTTGCTTTGTTTTAATGTCCAATTTTTAAAATGTAGATATATTTCACTAGAATAAAGATTTTTTCACTTACTACAATATCACTTTTGCAGTGTAATCCATAGACTTATAAAACCATTGGAATAGATATGAAACTCATACAGCTGTGTGCTGCAGATGTAATAACGTAAAAGAAATGTCAGATAAAATTGTCTATGTCACAAATGACATCATTTTGTGAAGACATTTTCAGTGCACCACAGCTTAATGCACAAAACCTCTTGAATAACCACCATTACCTTTTGTCATGGCATTATAACTGTCATTCGGTATGTCACATAAAGGTGCCCTGAAGGGTACAAAAAGTTCAAGCAAAAGCTGCCTCACATTATCCTAGCTGTACCCGGGCTCACATAACTGCAGAGAAAAATGGGTTTCAGAGCCGGCAACATTCTCTTTACTGTTCAAGTGTCGTCTTGTGCACTGTTCTTTCAAGTTTTTTTTTTCTGAATGCTAGTCAGGAAAACAGTCAGCTAGTCAACACAACACTGTACAGATTTTCCTATGTTGTCAAATATTCAGCATTTCCCCCATGCTAATGAGAACTACAGC
The DNA here is from genome assembly GCA_030068275.1 of Clarias platycephalus. Lineage (NCBI taxonomy): Eukaryota > Metazoa > Chordata > Actinopteri > Siluriformes > Clariidae > Clarias > Clarias platycephalus. The sequence goes on along the minus strand of JAQQZT010000005.1, from coordinate 14,439,362 downwards.
GTTGCACTCTGACAGGTACTTCTATATTATGATTGTGGTCATTAGCTGCTCATGAATTATTACTGTCTGTTAAAATTCCCATTAAAGTTTAATGAAGTGGTCAAAACAGGCCTGGGTGATTTACCATCCGCATGATAGATTGAGAGAAAAAATGAAAGGGTGATGGGACGGTAGCTTTGATTTAGTCTGTAATATCTTAGCTATTAGATTAATGAGTTTGAGATGCAGCTCTCCACCTCTGCGAGTATGAAAGTGAGAAAGAAAAGTAAATGGAAGTGTAGCCCATCAATTAACTGCACAGAGGGAGATCATCAGAGCTGGAATGTCAATTAACCACACACACACACACACACACACACACGTGCGCACACACACACATACAAATATCCATGGAGATACTCACTTCCACCCTTGCCACTCTTTTCCATTCGATACTGATATATGTGAAGAGTGAAGAGCATATGTGAGTTCCGCCGGTCCTCTTCATCTGCATCAGGATGGTTGGTGCTGCGTGCTGCCAGGGCTGCGTCCAGAAAGAAAGCAGCCTTTTCAGCTGTGGGCGCCCGCAACTCACTGTGATTCTGGAGCTGGAACCATGTGCAGAAAAAAAAAATTCACAGATGAGTATTAGGATAAGTGCGTGTAAAGTTATTAACATAAATAAAACAAAAACAAATACATCAGCTCAAATTTGGGAAAATGCATTTCCATTTCTGAATGTAATAACATTCTTCCTAATACGTGTCTCAGGGCTCTTTTAGAGTCTGATTCTGGCATATAATCTATATATCTCTTTATGTCTTTTCTGATATCTCTTTCTAATGTTTTGACAGAGACAGAAAGAGAGAATGGTAATGAATGTTAAATTGGAAAAATCATTTGAAACGTATTTGAGCCACTCTACATTTAGCTAGCCATACAGATTTGGAGAGGGATTCCTAACATGGTGATTGAGGAATGAAGGTAGCAGTGGGCACAATCTCAAAATATTTTAATTGTTAAGGGCTAAAACATCAAGATTCTTAAAGACCTGTACCAGATGAAGGCAGATGAAGAAGTAGGTTCTGAGAACCATATAACTGTGACATCTCCATAAAATAAGTAGCAACATCGTAACATCTGTATTGTATCAGTATAAATTGTCACTTTGCACACTGCAATCCTGAGACAGGCTCCACATCTGCCATGACAAAACGAATCAGTATTACAGATGAATGTTATATGAATCAGATAATCTCAAGCCTGAAATAGGAAGAGAGGGGACAACACTCTGAGGAACACTGAATGGAGCCTGACTTCCTCTATCTAAACTTCACAAGCCTACAGGCAGCCTTTGAAGTGTTGGCCTCATACGGCCCCCCAAAAACAACATCTGATGCCAACACCTGGCAGTGCTTTCAACTACCCGCTACCCCATCTCCCCAAACGCCAAATACCCCACTGGCATTTACCCTCCTCCAATGAGGAGACTAGTGGGGGAAGGGGAAGAGACACAACAGCAGCACACCTACATTGAGAAGGGTGAAACAGCTGCCTGTCAGTGCAGGACTTCATGACTTTACAATATAAAAAAGCTTCTAAAATTAAGTATAGTTCAAAGATAATCCATTTTATTCATGCATAGACAGCAAACCAAATATTCTTAAAAAAAAAAAAACCCTATATGACTTACAGGTTCATTTTGAAAAAGAAACAAAAGACAAAAATAACAATAAAGCCCTAGCCATAGGCTCTCACTAACCTGTGTGCCACAGATGGGGTCTTCGAGCAGGTAGACCCCTGGCGACTGGCCATCCTGCAAACTGCCTGTTGAGACATCCGAAAGCAGATCTTGCAGACCTTCGTCTTTGCCGTGGATCTCCACAGCCGAGACGCGTACGGAAAAACGTGTGCCAGTTTTCTCCCTGCGCTCGCTGATGAGCTTGAAGAGCCAGGAGATGGCACAGGGAGCAATGCCAAGGCTCTGAGAAGAGCTGTCTTTGCCAATCATGGTGTACGTCTTGCCTGGTGAGGGGGAGAGAGCAAGCTGTTAATTCTGGCAGCGTATTGAGATCCGCTCTGCCTACTGGTGTCTGCAGAGCTCTGGAATTTCAAAAGAGCCTTTTCTACTGATGGTATCAGTTGTTAAACGTTTACTCAAATTCATTTATCAGTATTGTTTGGATAATAAAGAAAAAGGGAGGGAATGAGGGAGTTATAGACAAAGTGTCTTGCTGTAGAGGGCCTTTCTTCTCAACATAACAGTCAGAAAATATGCTGAGATCACAAACTGTAAGCGAAAGGAATTTCAAAACATGATTTATTAAACGCTGTTAATTAAGCTTAGGTTGTGGTTAATGATAATTTCTCTGAGAATTATGTTATGATTTACGATATATGCTAGCTGCCAATCAAGAAAAAGGGTGGGGTAGTAAACAAGTAATAAAAACTTAATGGATTAAAATAAAACTGATTAAAACTGTGTGTCATAAAAGGTGTTTATCAACACTGCACAAGTGAAATGAGGACTAGACCACATAGATGTGAAAATTATCAACACTGTGGTTAGATCACTGTTTACTGTTTAAACAATGCCAAAAAAGCGATGATTTCACAACCCATTTTTATCTACTTATCCAGTCACCTTACATTACCTCAGTCACTCACTCAGTGGCGCACACACACACACACACACACACACACACACACACTATAGGCAATTTTGGGAATGCCAATTATCCTAACCTGCATGTCTTTGGGCTGGGGGAAGAAACCGGAGGACCAGGAGGAAACCCACCAAGCATGGGGAGAACATGCAAACTCCATGCACACAGACTCAAGATGGGAATCAAACCATCAGCCCTGGGGATGCAAGGCCACGGTGCTACCATGAAGTCGCTTTACCTTACCCCTTACAAACTAAAAAGTTCACTACTTGTGGTGCTTACCACTGAATACTACTTATCAGTCATGTTGACTGTGTTACAGCCTTAAGACATTCAAATGTAATAAAAACATACATTATTAATATTCCAATTAATATTTTATACCTATCGTCTTTCTGTTCATAATTGTCACACACAATCGACCTGAGTGTATCACTACAGGCTTTTAAGGAAATTAGAAGGATGTATTTAGTAGTTAAGTTGCTGCCACACTGGACTATAAGCCACATGGTTTGCTATTCCACCTGTAAGTCATTATTAAAATGTAATGTGTTGTAAAGGTGCTGTAATGCTATTGCAGAATTTTGGACATGAAAAGCTTACCAAGTTTAACATGGCCAAAGCTGAAGATACATCCATCTGCTCCATTCACCACTGACTGGATAATTTCAGCCACGGTCCCTGAGCACACTTCAGCCTGCAGACATCCAGAAAAGACAAGGATATGAGCAGTCAGATATTGTTGATGACAATCCACTACTGCGGATTTCATCGCAGGAAGCCATGTACTGTGCAAAAGAACGGTCTGAAATGTGGATATTTCCGCCTCATACAGATATCCACTTAATTCTTCCATTAGCGCAAGAAATACAGTGCGACACCAAATCAACTGAGTAGCAGCTCATCATGGATTCATCATGCATGGGGAGGGTTTACCCCACTGCAGTCTACAGTGCTGTCATTACAATCTGTTCCACTAGCCTCAGTCCACAGGGACAGTCCGCTACTGCGGCAATCTCCTTCCATACATCACACACAGAAAAAGTACACACAAGGACAAACAGGCTATCCAACTATATACTAAAGAACAGCACATTGTAATAAACTACTGACTAGAATAATGTGCCAGTTGAGACACTAAAGCACACACTTATGTAGTGAAGTGATAAAAGTAAAAGTAGATTTACCATTGCGCTCTACTTGTTTTAAACGTTACTATGAATAGTTTAATCAAACAAACACTTTAAATCAAGCATGCACTAAAGAAACAAATGAATTGTTTGTTTAAAGAGCCGCTATAAAATGAGTTTAATGCCGACTTCTTTCAGCACAGACATTAACAAGTCAAGCTCAGTTGCCACAAAACATCAGCTAAATTGTTTTCACTTAATCATTCTCAAGGACCTCTCTAAAGTGTCTCCTTATGGTTATTTTTGTGGCTGTTTGAAAGGCACTCTGGTCTTCATTTGGGTGACGAACCTCAAAATGTGGCTGAATATATGCGGTCGGAATGCAACTCATTTCCCAGACTTAACTGAAACAGCTGCTGTGCCCATACTATGAAGAATGATGCTGAAGTAAGATGGCCATTTTTGCATTAAGCCTCAAGCCCTGTCCAGAGTATGTGTGTGGGAGGAGTGGGTGAGGGTGTTTGTTTATGTGTTGTGCAGATGTCCTGCTGCCCTTGAGGAAATGTCTTAGCCCAAATGTACTAGAACATAACCTAGGAGGCAATAAAGCAAAAACTATCACAAAACCAACAGCAATTCACACAGCTTCCTGATGTTTTTTTTTTTTTTTTTTTTTACCTGGGAGGCATCTTGGGTGAAGACAGCATCAAAAGTGAACATCTTTGGAGCAGCTAGTAGTGTACGTCTGTGCCCTGGGCTGGGCTGGGTAAGGAGCGAAGGCTCATACAGGGTCAACTGCTTCTTCCGCTGGTCCACCTTCAGGAAAGACATGGACTCAGAAGAGTCCTGTACACCAAGAGATGGACAGATCCGCACCATCACCTTCACCTGCTCAGAACAACAGAGAAAGAAAAAGTGAAAAAAAAAATGATGTAAGGATTTTCATACAGGAAAAAATATTAAAACCGCATATTCAATGAGGCTATTTTTTCTAGGACTGTGAGCTTGGTAGAATGAGCAACTCTACCAAGCTCAAGATTTGCTGATACAGTTGCTGAATAATCTGTTGACAAATAAGAAAGCTGTATAAAAGCTGTAAGGAACTGTGAAGAACTCTTCTTCATTTTACAATGTCACACCCAAACACGCAGAGCCAAAAAGGGCCTAGCAGCTGCGAAACTGCTCTAATTAATCCTCACAACACAGCAATGAGAGCCTGAGCCTGCAGACATCACTCAGTGGCCAGACAAACACAAGTACAGTACGGCACATTCCCCCTGGAGCTCCTACAGCATTCCGATTCTAAGCAGCACAAAGCCAAGTCACATCCTTGTGGTCCTGTGGTTAGTGTTTATTTACAACTTCAGTCCAGTTTGGGTCCAGGAGAACAATGTCACCTTTGCTTTATCCCACTGCTGTGCCAGTGAACAGAGGAATGTCTATGCCATAGAACCACCCATGGCCAAGCTCCCCTTCGTTCCCGCTGCTCCGCGGGGGCCGATTATGTCTGATGGACATGTGCACATGTTGAAGGAAATTACTCTGGCCGTGACATTGGAAACAGGTTTCCACATATGACTGACCAAAAAAAGTCAGGCTAAGTCAACAGTCTCCACTATATTTACACTGGTTGGGCAACAAGGTCTTGCACACCTCCTCATATTTTTTAAAATGGCTCTGTTCTCCCGGTTTCAGGGCCTATATATATCCTGTCATATGTATCCATCCATCCATCCATCGTCCATCCATCTATCCATCCATTCATGCATCTCCATATACTATATACAGAGTATAAGCTCTTTTGACACAGAAACTTCACTATAAAAGCAATAAAAAGACCACCTCCATATTGCGTTTTGTAATTCACATTCCATTCTGTGATGGGGGTCTTCTTCCATTTTACACATATCTCGTCTCGAAAACGCCTTTGTGATTCCTCATGCATGTTGTTTTGGTCAAGACCTTAATTATTCTACCATCATCACTCGGCGAAGTTTGGCCCATAATCTGTTAACTACTAATACCCTTATCTCACCTACGCGGTTTCGCTCAGTAGCCGTAAGTATGGTTCATCATGATTCACCGCGAGTTTTGGCGCTGTAATTAGGTTTCCATCTTTTCGCGCGTCGGTCCTCGCATAGTCCTCATCGCCGTCACCCTTGGCTTGCTCATCAGAGACATTTCATTCATCATTCATTCATCTCATTATTACCTATACACATTT
>JAQQZT010000005.1:14371261-14413011 GCA_030068275.1 Clarias platycephalus | reverse complement strand
TTGAGGTCTGAAGCGTGGAAACAGTAAAGAAAGAGAAAGGACAAACCAGAAGGCAGTTTACTCTCGCGATCGACTGGAAAGCAGTCTGTGACCGACTGGTCGACCGCAATCGACTGGTTGGGCACCCCTGATCTACAGTATATCGCTTTATCCTGTATACTGGGTCGTGAGGGGCCTGGAGCCTATCCTAGGAAACTTAGGGCACAAAGCGGTGTACATCAAGACGGGGTGCCAATCCATCGCAGAGTGTTGAGGCCGCTGCAGAAATTTCTTATGACCAATATTTTAGTAAAGACTATATATCCTAACCTTTTGTGAACTTAAAAGGTTAGACTATAAGCTAGATGTATGTAGGAATAAAATTTTAAAAAGCTAAAATTCCACAGAAATTCTTAATATGTGCAATCTGTGCCAGGAAACTTAACATTAAATTCAACAAGTCAAGGCTAAAACATAAACAATTAAAATTAGACATGCATGCTGAGTCGCTAACGAATGGCACACAAATGGGGCATGCTGAGAAAAACTGACAAGAGCGAAGTAGCAAAAGAGGCAACGTAAGAGCAAACAAGATGGGTTCTTTCTCTCCTCCTCCTCACCAGTCTAATTGCACTCTAATTATCATTTCATTTACAAGAAAACACTGCTGATATAGCAAGCCTGCTACATGTTGTACAAGTGGGCAAGAAACTAGTGCACACTAGGAGATAAGAGGAGGTAAGCTGGACTTTACTGTCTTCTACTAACATTCTTTTTTTACTGGATAAAATCCACAAATTATTTCTAAAGTGCAGGAGAACACGCTCAGTTTATTTACACTATTTGACAAAATGCCTGCATGAATCAGGTTTATTTAGCATTCAGCACTTCTCATGAGCACCTACATTCAATTGCACAACAAAGAAAACACGGTTCCACAAAGATTCTTTAGATGATTAACAGGTCTAGCTTTACTATAGACCTGTATCTGTTGTTTATAATGTTCCAAATAAGTGGCTATTATGGTTAATTGTAATATAGTCATAGTGTTTGAGGTTCTTTGTGTCCTAGACCTGCCTTTGACTGATCGGGATTATTAGGTTAATAAGTAAGTGCGGTGCCAAGAAAACTACCAGAAATTCTTGTCAAAAGCTAATATTTGTAATGTAATGAAAGGTTGCAGGCATTACCCTTTCTAATTTCCCCTCTCTTCTCCATTGAACATGTGATAAAAGGGAAAAAACAAGTTTATTTTACCTCCCAGGCTTCTCTTTCAGTGACAAAGCAAGGCCTCCCTGCCTATCCGCTTGTTTGAGATTATGTCCAAAGAAAACACGGATGTGCTTCTAGATCAAGCGGCAAAACTTAACCCTGTCCCATTCTAAGGTCTTGTCTCTTTGTTGTTGCATGACCTGGAAGTATTTTTGCAGGTGGCAGTGCCCGCTGTTGTAGTTCTATCATATCTCTCCACCCAGGGAGTAGCCTGTTAATCACACAGTCCATGCTATCATGGCATGAAGGGAGTTACAAATCCATTTTTTATTGCTTATGATATATTCCATCTATCATGTCCATACAGAAGAACAACACTGTTCCTTAGGCTCACAGATAGACCTGACACAACATTTCATTATAAAGTATTAAAAAAATACACTTTCTGTTCATTAAAAAGTTCAGAGCTCTTACCTAATGAAGAAGGAGGTGGTGGTTGAGGTAGGCTGGGTAGAGGACAACGCTACTGCTGGGCCAAACTGGACTGGACTCCTCTGTTTTGAGGGGTTGATGGAGACAGAACTGCTTGCCGTGTCGGAGAGTGGAGCAGGCTGATCTGGCTCAGCTGCAGGACCATGTGTCTGGGAGGAACACGACAGGAATTGTCAGAGCTGTTCACGATTCCACATAAACGCGCTCATGTATAGACAATGGTTGTGTTTGTTATGTTATGTATTAGTCTGATAATTAGGTGCAAATTATCTCTACAATCGTTGCCAGGAAAACTGAAAACAACCCCCCAAATGGGGAAGCGTCAAATTGCCAATAGAACTAGTAAAGCAGAAATAATGAGACACAGAAGAACAGTAAACATATCTCAGGTGGCAAGGGACTCGACAGGGTAACAAAAGCTGCTGAGAAAGAGAAAGAGATGAGAAAGAAGTGATCTGTCCCTGACCAGAGTCAATGAGGGCATCCTGATGAGGCTGAAGAGGCTCCAAATGCATGAGCCCGAATGTCAGCGAGACAAGATGAAGAGCACATCTAGCCAAAGATCTGTCTGTGATACCAGTTGAGGTTTATAATGGAGACATGTGAGACAGCTTGTGTGGCTTGAAAACACTTACTGGCAAACTATCAGGGCCAGTAAAGCCTTCTCTGATGGTACAACAGTTTCTCTTCTCCAATTTCAGTTTTTCTGTGTGAGTCTGAGCTGAGCATCTCAGGGTGTTCAGAATTTAGAGTGAATCCTTCAGTTTAATTGATTATGGATATAAAATTAAATTGTCATACTGGAATTGCCAGATGTTTTAATTAGTATGCAGTGGGAGTAATTATCGATGTTGAAGAACTCATGCCTTCCTTTGATTCGCATAGTCATGCATTTAAAATTTTTTGTATTTTCTGACATAACAATACAGATTTTCTTCGTGGTGGACTGATTACTCTAATTTTAAACAGACTTGAACGGATTTAACAATAAATATCTAGCTAGCAGTATGATGTTTTTGTTCCCTCAGCTGCTCATTTCGAAATGTTTTACAAAGTGGCTATTCACAGGTTGTGTTACACTGTTGAAATCACATTAAGCCCCTGCAATGTATTACTGTACATTTACAGTGCGATCTATTCAAATTTAAATGTCTTCTTAGCAGCATTAACCATCATTCCAGAGCTGAAGCTCAGAATATTATGACCTTACTGACAGTTTAAGTCTTTTCCTGGGTAAAGTATACGATTACTCCAATTTATATATGGAACAATCATTAATACCCGTTGGTGACAGGAAGAGAGTTTTTAGAAATACTGTAGCTAAAAGGTTAAAGCTAGAAATAAGCTGATCAGCTTTAATGTAATCAGTAATATTATTCGAGGTCGAACCACACACACATAAGCACATACTGTACATATCAGCCTCTCTTTCTGTACGGCAGAACTCTGCATAACTTATTAATATGAAGAATATCTGTTCATAACGTCGCTTTTATTCACCATTTTGATTTCACTTATGCAAAAGTTTAATTAAATTCTGTCCCGCGGTCCATTCGGCCATGCACAATACAATGTCAAAACTTGCGGTTTATAACCAGACAGACAGACTGACAGACAGACAGACAGAAGTCTGGTTACCGGTCCTTCAATGTATGAAATGTAAACATAACATTGAAAGAGCAAGTTCTGCCCAATGTACAGACAAAACCTTTTTTTTATTTATATAGATTTACTAAGCTGTCTAAAGGGAAAAGCCAAGGAGAATTCCTGCAGAAAACGGACTAGCCTGCAACCTAACCCTACTCGAGTGATGTGAATAGCTTTATTTAGCCAGGCTCCTTCTTTGTATGCTAACTGAGTTAGTATCTAAGCAGAACAAGGTTGTGATCAATATCAACTGCCAAAAGCTTGTTTTGTATGTAAGCTGCTGGGCTATTTCCCAGACTGCGCCAAGACTTAATCACTTTGAGCAGCTGACATCTTTTAACTTAAACAAGGCCTGCCATTTTAAGAAATGTGTTTTATCAGTGCATTCCAGTCACTTTCTCCATGTTTACCCTGGATTAAGAGTCTGGCAACTAAAATAACATAATTTATGATCTTTTTATAAAGCATATGGCCTCCAGTGCATGCACTGCCAGCATCCTGACAGGGAGACTATTTATATAGATACAATGACATGTGAGCTCCAGAAAGAGGGTACTGCAATAAACTTCCACTCAGTCTTAACATTGGGATAACACTTCGAATGCATGCATTCACTTGAAATAGAAGGCAGAACTAAACAAAAGCATTTTCCTCTTGAAACAAGGTATTGATGTGTGACACTTTTGCAAAATTAGATACAATGAGAAAACCCAGTGTTAAATGCGTAGAATTACAGGAAGGAAATGCATGTCCTAAGCTTGCAAGAACGGTATGAATAATAATAATATTCATAATGGTTTGAATGTCAATGGAAAATAAAAGCGATAACATGATACAGCCACAACATGAGAAACATGACAAGGAGGGAGATCATGGCATGTAGCATTCCAGTTTCACATGAGCTGTGATATAAAAACTGCTTCGCACTTGTGCATGTGTGACTATTTGTGCAATACATTAAGCTCCTAACACAGATAAGGCAAGAGAACGCCAGGCCCCCTATCAACAGGATGAATGTTTTATGGGGCGACACAGACCTGTCTAAGAATAAATGTGCACACTTGCACATATGCATGCACACACACACTGTCAGGCTGCTGTCAGAAAACCCCATGGTTTGACAGGCATGTGGTTTAAGCCTTTATGTCAACCTCATGAGTGACGGACAAAGAAACAGGGCTAAACGTGCTGTAGCTCGTGGTCAGATCATTAAGTTATGCCTGCATATGGTGTTCGTATAACCTCAGAGACATAAAAGAGCCAACGAATAATAATTGGCTCGTCGGACAAGTCAAATCAACTATGCATACATTCCCTGTCTGAGTTCCCCTTTCTTTCTCTCCCTATCAACCTCTCTCTTTCTTCTTGTGTTACCGAGTTTGAAGGTATCGCTCTGTAGAAGCACCCTAATGAATCCTGAACCTGAAGTCCCAATAAGCAACTGGGTTACTCCAGCTCATATATAATCCACATAGTAAATCCTTGCCAGCTATGCTCTAATAATTTAATTTCGCTGCTGAGCAAACAGTGAGGTCAAAAGATAAATGAGGTCATGTTCAGGATGGAAATGAGAGTCTCTATCGTTCTTGTTTCCATGTCAGCTAATGAAATCCACTGTGAATGGACAAAATATGAAACCATTTTCACAACATTTTTCCCACTTGCTGTATGAATAACTCCAGAAGGGCCATTAGACTTTCCAAAAGGAAACAGATGATAGGGAGGTTTACATGTGTATTTCACCAGACAACAGAAGTGTCCATAGCTGACCTTATGGAACACAACACAGACTCACCCAAACACAGCACAGTGGCAGTTTATCTGAAGCCTTGTAACTCCCATAGCAGTGGATTAGTGCACACGTGATAACAGATTGTGGGACTCAAACTATTGGCCTCCTTTCCAACAAGCCATTCTGCTATTTTAGTGGCAATCATTCTAAAATTGAAATATATAATTATTAAAACCATTTATATTAATCATGCCTCAAATATTATTTTCACATTCATATCTTTATTTTCAAATTCATATCTTTATTTTCACTTATGCTGAAATATAATATTTTAAGTAAAAACCCCTTTAAAGGGGTCAAACATGGGAATTGCAACAAGCCCTAAAAAGATCCATTAGGATAAGGTTCATACCGCCCCATGCTTAAATTTCAACAAAAAGTCAGGGAAGTCAGTCTATGAGGTCCAGAACCATTTCTAGAACATGCAAACTCCATGCACACAGAGACAAGAATCAAACCCAGATCTTAGAGGTGCAAGGCGACAGTGCTAACCACTGCACCTCTGTGCCACCCGTGACACGCATCCACCATACCATGAGGTTAAGGTCAGGACTGTGATGGGCAATTCATGTGTGATTCCTCCTGCTACCAGAACCATTATATTCACAATTTAACCCAGATGTATCTTGGTACCTTGGAATATTCCCACGTCATCAGGGCAGAAAAGTTCCACTGATGGAATAACCTGCTTATTGAGTACATTCAGGTCATCATCTGACTTCATTTTAATGCCACATAATGTTGCTTGAGTCTAGATTTGAGGTTTGTACAGTGGGCACTATGTGTAATGGGTACATTACCTGATGTGCTTTGCTTTTTTCACTGGCACACACATAAGTCTGGAATAGATTCAATCTGGACTTATCAGACCATATGACCTTTTACCATTGTTCCAATCTTTTGCTCCCTAACAAACTTAACCATTTGTTTCCCCATGAATGAAACAAAACTAACAAGTGGGTTTTCTTGTCCACACATCTGTTGTGTTGCAACCCAAAGAATCCTCTTCACATTATGCACTATTAAACATGAGTGCGATTTTTTACAATGCACCTTCAGAAAGGGGTTAAGTAATCTCTGATGTCACCCATTATTTTTTTTTCTGGTCACATTTCTTCTGCAAATCTGTAAGGTCACCACTATCCTTTCAAGATTTAATAATGCATTGGACAGTTCTCAACCCAATTCCAATCATTTAAGCTCCTTAGCTGTTTTCTTCGCTTGATGCAGGCCCATAATTTTCCCTGACTATGAGACACGTCATCCAGCATGGAAGAAATGAGAAGCTACTCACTGCATTAGTTATGGTTGAAAGAAGTGTTGCCAGCTGAAACATATTAATCACTGCAGTAATTATCCAATCTAAGGCTAGACAGTATATAATCATGAGCCTCTGCTGATAATTATTACAAAAATATCACTGGTATGTTTGTCATCCTTTACAAAATGTGATACAGCAATCCAAACAGGTTCCTCCAGACGCCAATTAGAATGCATGATGCCCTTTATACACATCTCACTTCAGTGACGTTCTGGTCCTAGCTTCTGCCTTTGTGCTTTGAGATTAACTTCGTTCTCTATATCTCTTCTTCTCTCTTCCCTGAAGCAGCTCCTTTGCAGGTGGCCCATTACCAAGGTTAGCAGGCCAAAGCCCTGAGGCAATTCAGCACCAGTAGCATCTCTAAAGGCCCGCTGTCAGACCTGGTCCATCTCCAAGCCTTTGGATGTCACTCCTTCCCTACAGAAATCATGCTACCTTTCTTACAAATTAAAGCACCTACCTCTTGTCTCTGCACACTCCATACCAACCCCCAACCTCCTACACCCAACCCACACACATCGTGGTTTTTTGTCATTCTGCTGAGATGTCGATGTAATGAAAGAAAGGAAGGCTTTCCAAATCACAGCAGGCGAATTTCAGCATGATGGAGAGAGGCATGCGTTCGCAGCCCTGAGGGGACACCATTCTCCATGGTTGGTGTGTATGTGTGTATGCGTGTGTGTCTAGGCATACATATGTCTGACTGTGTGTTTTGCTGCTGAACACCACTAGGCATTCAGCTTCGCACTCCTAGCAGCATCGCTGGCTTTTCCACTCGTGCTGTGACAGTATTCTATCACCGCAGCTTTTTTTCGACTTAAAGGTTTTTATGCCTTTTGAATGTGAAGCACACGCTGGCTGCTAAAAGCCTCAACAGTTGTGGGTGTACAGAAACACAAAGGCACTTGTTGACATTAGAGCGATGAGGGAAATGAGGCCGCAGTCATACTCAGCATTCATTAGTAGATGTAAGTCCATCCAGGCGCAGGAGGGAACGGAGATAGGGGCTTAAAAATCAATGCAATGCACAAACCAAAAAAGTACTGAATTGAATTCAGAGCAATTATTAACACTCATAAAAAGGTACACTTACAGTCGGAATGAGGTGAGGCGGTAGCTCTACATGTCCCATTTTTTATTTAACAGGTAGAAGATTTATACTCTATATACGGCTTAGAGAATACTCCTCATTGGTATTCCTGACATGTTGCTTGTGGTTAAGTCGATTAAATAAGTAAATTTTCACAAAAGCACAAGAAGAAACCTTTTGCGATACAATTCCTGGACATGCACAGAACATTATTTTTGTATCTCCAACTCAAGCTCAAGAAATCCATAAATCAATGTAAACACTTCTGAACACTGTATAAAATCTGTCTAACATTCAACTTTTCCATCGAAACCTTTTACAAACTCTTAATTTGCACACATATAAGAAGGAGGTGATTAAAATTTCTCATTGCTCATTCGAGGTTGGCAGGTGCGTAATTGCTCTATTTCCACAACAGGAAAATCAATGACATGTAAAGCTCAAGCACTCCATCTCACTTTCCGTCATAAGAGCTGTTGAAGTTTGTTGAGATGTTTATAAATTAGCGTTGTTCGATGCTGCTTATACAAAACAGGTACTTACCGATGACCTCAACCATTTGAAAAATGATGGCTACATTCCCATTAAACAACAGAGAAATTATCAAAGAGGCTCTTCGCCAATGTCAAAAAATTCTCACTACATTTAAATCATTTTCACCCTATACAGACAGACAAATAACAATTAATCAAACTTGGTTTTACAGGTTACACAACTAACCGAAGTCCGTAAAGCACCAAGATCAGGATCATATGAAAGAAAATGAATCAATAATAGAAAATATTTATTCTAGCTAAAATGCCTCACTAGAAAACAAACGTCTACAAACCTGCTTTATTATCCAAGTCCTTTCTGTTAAATCAAAAACATAAAAATAAAAAACTATGTTGATGGATTTAAATAGCAGCAGGTGGTTCAAAAAGTCATAAACCAAACTGGTCTCTCTTCATTTCTAAGAACAGGGTTAAAAACTCATGAGACTATTTGTATGTATGTATGTAACGTATGTTGCATCTCTATTTTTATTGGTGGCTGCACTCAACCAATCTCTTTCACTCCTGTCCTACAGTAGGCGTATACAGTATATGTGCAACGCTATTAGCAATACAAAAATGTGCATTGTATATTAACAATACATATACAATAAAGTTATTGATATCAACAGTGAAAAAAAAAACAAGTGTCACCTACCGGGCTTGGCTGAGGCAGGAAGTTGTTGACACGTGATATGCTCCACATGCCCTCCAGGTACTGCTGGGCTTGGATGGTGACCGAGCTGAGCGTGCCACTCAGAGCACCTCCTCCCACAGTGACCTGTACACTCGGCTTAGTGCTGGATGCCCAGCCCAGACCCCTCCGCTGCTCCATCACAGGCACCATGCTATGTATGCTGTGTGCCGGGTGAGGGATTCTTGATGCAGAGGGCCTGGAGGAAAGCGTGAGCACACCATGGGTGGTCACTCCAGTCGACTCTGCAGGGAATATTTTAGATGCCAGAGCTGGCACTACTGGCAAGTCTGCGCCAGTGCACAGGTCCTGAAGAGCCTGTAGAGCCTGCTGTCTCAACTGTTGTGTGGGGGTGGCACAGACCGGGCACTTTGCCCCCTCATGGCCACCCTGCACCGGCCAGTCTGGCATCTGTAGCTGGTCAAAGAGGAAAGTGGCAAAACCAGGGTCCTGCGGGAACAAAGACGAGACAAATAGCCATTTAGAAATATGTTTATATTTATGAGGGAAAAAAATCACACTTGCAACAATTTTTTCAATTCAAGAATGGACGGAAAGTGTAAACACATGATAGAAACAAGCTTTGAAATAGAAGTGTAAATCAACAATAATGAATGTAAATTTTAGAAGACAACACACTGACAACACACAGACTCACTCCTCTGCAATACTCTACAACTACAAAAAGGACATATCTTCTGCAATACAGCTAAATTTATTGAAAAAATGAAGACACATGTTACAAGCTGCGGTATGATTGATGTCTTAAAAACACAGGAAAGTAGTCATCTCTCATACAGAGATGCATATGGAGAAACAAAAATAAACCTGCGGTCTTTTGAGAGGCATAAAAGGAGCAAAGTTCTGGCATTGTGGTGAGACAGGGGCTGAGAAAATGTTTACAGGACCTTTGAGATTCACACATGGATGCTGGTCATGATGAGAAAGAGAGCACTGACACATTCACAGAGCTGACGAGATGATCACCTGCCTTAAACCATGCAATGCATGTAACGTATGGAGCCAGACAATGACAGCTACACCAAGTTAAAAAAAATTGCATGGCATGATAACAGTCCTCCAGGACGTCTCCACACCATTGAGCTTCTGTACGGTGCTCACTGTAGCAACACATACTGTACGTAAATACAGTACTACATAATACATATACTATTCAGTATTCACTATATCTCAGACTATCAGATTACATAAATCTAACTATCACCATACTGTAACTCACCCACTCATGGTAATCAATCATACAATAAACACTCTGCTCTGGGATTTAGAATAAAGAATAAAAAATAAAAAAAAATGACTTAGTATTTGTCATAGATCATCCAGTAGACCTACGGGGAGCAATATCTAAAGGCTTTGGCAGCTAATGGTGGGATTTGTTAAACAGTCTCCTTATGGAATCACCCACTCAAAATAATGCATGAATTTTTAAAGAGGATCTGAAAGATAAACAACCAGCTACTGTAGCCTGAGAGTTTGAGCAGAGCCAGCGATATAACTTGAGGTAGCCGGAGGCCTAGGTCTCACAAGCTTTAATGTTCCCAGTATCGCACACAACACACACACACACACAGCACACATACATGCATGCTGTCCCGTCTCATTATTATTTTTTTTTTCACCTTACTCCGGTACCTCGAGCCACTTTTCTCATGTCACAAATAAGCTCACCTTTGTATCCGGCACTTTACCCCCTGTGTGCATTGTTAAGGCATGATTTAAGAAACATAATAACATTTCATGCAGTGACCTCTTTTCACTGTTGGTGCATTGTGGGGGCTGTAGGCCAAGTCTTTGTTGTGCAGATTCAAGACTTTAGGTTAAATGAAACAACACCGAACCAAATGGTGTTTCAGGATGCAGGGATGGAAAGGTGATGCAAATTACAAATGCAGCAAGTGAATCAGAAAACGAAGGAGAATGAAAGTGATAAAAAGAGAGAAAAATGAGAAATGATTACGGTTAGACTCCTGGCCTGCGGGTTTGTAGGCCATTGCATTACTTCATTGCCAGTCGCTTTATGAAG
The DNA here is from genome assembly GCA_030068275.1 of Clarias platycephalus. Lineage (NCBI taxonomy): Eukaryota > Metazoa > Chordata > Actinopteri > Siluriformes > Clariidae > Clarias > Clarias platycephalus. Next base: position 14,402,207 of record JAQQZT010000005.1, on the reverse strand, counting down.
CTCTGGGGATGAATGAAAGCCTACACTATCTCCTGATTAGGAGCCACTAAAGAACAGCAAAGAGAACTGTAGGATAAATGACTGCATGCATGCCCTCGGTCTGTCTGGCTGCTGAACTAATGATGATGAGATATAGGCAGAGAGGGGGTAGGGAGACAAGGGCTACAATGAAAGAAAACAGAGGACTGAGAAGGCAGTAGATATGGAAATACGGGGGATTTATGGGAACGAGAAGAAGAACTTGAAAAAAAAGGAAAAAAACACAAAAGTGGAAAAACAGACAGAAAAGAGTGTAAGGAGGCAGCAGAGTAACATCAGGCCACTGCTAAAACCTTGACCTCAGTGTATCTGGAAAGTAGGGGCTCTGCTGTAAGCACTCAAAAATAAAAATTAGGGGGGAAAAATACAGACTTCTCTCATCTGTTTTCTTTGTCCTTTGGCAAGACAAAAATTTATCATCTACATTTTAGAGACCATTTTAGCAAACAACATACACCTATATACCAGGCTCATTTTTTAATCCAAGGCCGATGTTTAAGCTACAACTACACTAGCCGTTAAATAAAAAAAGACATTTCTGACAAATTCTACAGTTTTGGAATAATAATAAAATAATTCAAATAATATAATTGGTATAAACAACAAATTGGGAATAATGCAGTGACCAAAAATGTGTATCTTGACATTTTTGATTCTTAACAGCATTACTGCTGAAGATTTCCACATTCTCTGCATTTGCTCATGAGGGAGCTTCAAGCAGGAGTCTCTTAACACACCAAAAGTCGTAAAATGGAAACGACATATTTGAGATAACAAGTGTATAAACAATATTTACTAAAAAGATATAATGATTAAGAAATAAATCCATATATTGGTATCAACAATACTGCTTACATTTTCATTATTTACATTTTATGAAAGAAACAAAATCAAAACCAAAATCTTGTGGACAGAGTGGGACCAAAAGGGGGACCGACTCCATATGAAAGTACAGTAAGTCCCCGACTTACAAATGAGTTCAGTTCCGGAAGCACGTTTGTAAGTCGGATTCGTTCGTAAGTCTGACGAAGTGAGTCTTATACACCTTTGACACAAATATACAATGCAAAGCCTAAAGAAAACAAACACACAGGTTGGTGTTTTGGTTCTGCATTATATTCTTGCGAGACTACGGCTCCAAATGCAAGGGGAATCCCGGTAAGGGGGTCAGCTGACCTCGTTTAAAGGGAGCTTGAACACTTAAAATATTGTATATAATTGTAAATATTGGTATCTGGTGCATACCAATTTTCGGTACAATACACATGCGCTACGTCCACGATTTGTTCTCATCTACGAATGTTTGTAGATCCATCATATCTGCGGAAATTCGTAATTCAGATATTCATAGATCAAGGATTTACTATATATGCATTTGGATAATGTCATTGCACATTTGTACTGTATGTTTGTATGTTCAGGTGGCGTGTAATATACTTCTAAAGCTGTTACAGGTAAAATCTATTGATTTAAAAATCTATCTTGGGTCAGATTTTGTATGGATTCATTTGCCGATCTAAAATAGAAATGCTCAGATATTGTATATATGTTATGTTTTATCTAGACCACTGTTTTATATAACTGTAGAACAATCGAATCATATCTACACAACACTCAAACAAACATTAATTATTTAATTGAAAAATAGTTGACAGCTTATGAAATTAGTAAAAGACAGTATGAAGTCAAATATTTGCAGCATGTCTAATGAGATCAGCTGAACTCTGTTCAAAACAGAGCAGCCTGACTCTTATGTCAGGTTTTCTGACTTTTCTTCACACAATCCTTTCATAAACATCATCTTCAAACTGAGTGTACAAATATATGCTTTGAATATGCTTGTGAATACATTGCACATGTTTTTGCTTTGTTAGAAAAGTGTAAAGTGACAAAACATTCACCACATTCGCACAAAGAAAGCACCCATGCCCATACATAGAGTTGATGTTTATATAAGAGATATTGAGGACATTTCTGTTTACTTTCATTTATTTATATTTGTGAGTTGGGTATTGGACTCAGGCATTGAATTAATGCTTTTGTGTCTGGTTATGCTCCATCTGACATCCGAGCTTGGACAGATGCATAACAAACTAACCGCTAATGGAAGAGGCACACAAGTAAGGTTTTCGAATCTCTACAGTCAGGCTTAAAAGCAACTTAATACACTGTAAATACAAACTGACATATTGTTTTTAGCTTTATAGTGAACAGCTGGGGCCAGCAGGATGCCAGGCCAGCATTTCACGCAGGTAAGTGAAATAAGGGGTTTCCCCCTGAGCAGAACAGGGGTGTGTGGATGACAAGAGCAGCTGCTGCTACAATGCCCAAAGTGACACAGAAGGAAAGCAGGGCGTTCTCACAGCAAGCCATTAATGCAGATTACGCTGAGTAGGCTCCGAAGGCCACATCCAGACCTTATCTCGACTGACCTTCTCACACACATGCCCGAGTCAATCCTAAGGATGGGAGATTTCCTTCGTGCTGGGAACTGAGCAGGACCCCCCGTGGGCTTAATCACTCTCAGCAGCAGACTCGCAAGGAGAACATGCATGTGTGCTCGGTGATTAGTCATTTCTTTGTGTTTACCGTTTCCACTGGTGCTAAAAGCTCCTTAGGTCTGAAGCTGATCCTGTCATCAGATCTGACTTTCTAAACAATTACTCAGCAAGTCATCAGGTTGGGTTTCGACCTGAAACTCATGGACAAACATTCGCTATACCAATACATAACTAGTTTCAGTTTTGGTGTTGGTTTATATATATATTTTTTTTTTATTCTACTGAAATGCTCACTACAGACAGACGAGAGACTGGGGGCAGGTAGTGAAATGAACTCCGATGAGTTCCAATCCGACACCCATACAAGTGTGGCAGCGAGCCAAGCAGAGAGAGGACATGAGCATACGCATAAGAGACAGAGGGTGCCCAGAAAAACATATGCTGCTCTTTGTTTCTAAATTGACAAGGCACAGTTGTTCACTGCTATTTGATTTATGATTCTCTGAGACACTTTGTCATCATTTCTGCTACTGTAATCACAACTGATATTCGTCCCTGAAACTGCATGTTGTGTCTAAATAAATCTTCCTGCATTTACAAACTATGATTATGTCATATATGCAAATCATAAGATTAATGCAATTCAGTGCACAAATAAAAGCAGAATTTGGATGTCCATACAAGAGTCGATTTAATCTTTGAGGAACATGTATTTTAAGAAACATCTGAATTCATTGTAGACTCAAGTCTTAATGAGAATGTATTTCAAATTTAGACTTCATTACATGATACTAAAGCTTACATAAATGAATTAAAATGTTCTACAAATAATTTAGAAACAATGAAAAATGTTACAGTCTGCATTACCCAGCCTCGATAAATCAGACATCTGGATAAGTCATAAATCCTATAGAAATTATTCAAACTGAGATGGCTACAAAAATTCATTACAGAATTAACTGCTGACCACTTATCAGCATCAAAGATAATTAGTGCTGCAATAACTTTATACTGACTTCCACGATATTGCTCTAAAAGCTGTTTGGGTATCAGATTGGATTTTATACCTTTTTTTCATCAGATATCTCTTGTGCATATTAATCAAGTGAATGATTTCTTTATTGTTAGGCAGAGATTGGCAGGACTGTTTAACATACTACAAGAAAGTGGTGTTCAAGACAAACCGGGACATGAAATTTGTGATGTGATGGATGAAGTTTTAAAAATAATAAGATTCAGGTTTTATGCACTTTCTTATGCATTTTAATATAAAATGATGTCAAAAACAAACAAAAAAAGGGGGATCTGTTGTGGATATGCTCATAATACTGTAATACGTGACTGCTAAAATATGTCTGCAGCTGAAGGACTATTCAGAAAAACTAAACATGGAAATAAATTTATTTAACCTGTGCTACTGTAGTGTATGTAAAAGGCTAAAATTAGTTTTTAATGTTCAATCATAAAATAACAACTCCACCAGAACACACAAATACAGCGGAATGTTTTGGTGTATCCATGATAGAGACCGTCATCACTACTGCCTTGCAAAAGAAACATGTTCATTGTCACAAGGTTTGGATAGTCCCCTAGTCTCACTATTACACAACCTCCTAGACAATCTTCATTTCTCTCGTTCTCTGTTTCACTCGTTTTCATGCGTTTTCAAGGTTTTGGTTTTAATTATCTGCTGTTGGAAAGAGCCATTGTAATACTTTTTTCCTTGTAACATTTAATTGTAAGATATTTGTGGAGTACCCTTCAACAAACATATATTTGAGGGCAGATTTTTCCCTGCAGATATTTTTTTTCCTAAATATGTTCAGTAGCCCTGCATACTCTGGACACAGCAAAAGACCATGCATACAGATATTTTGTTCCTGTGGCGGAACTCCAGCTTATGAAACAATGATATTACATTCTCCAACTGAAACTTTTTATCTCGTGTCTAATCTGAAAGTTCAGCAAACTGCAACATTCAAAACCATTTTCAGACTCTTACTCATTCTGGCAAATTGTTTTCCCTCAGACCTGAAAGTCTATAATAATAGGCTACTTTAAATCTTAAAACCACTACAAACACATCCATAAATGGCCAAACACATTGCTTCTTTCCGTCATGTGATCAGTGAAGCCAAACTTCCAACTGAGCAAAATAGCAGCTGCTATGAATGAGATGGACGAAACTGATGGACTTTGGGAGAATGTTAAAAGCCACAAAGTACATTTACAGTCTGTTGCTGGCCACTACAGGTCACCCAGCAACTATAATAAGCTCCTCTTAGCAAATACCAAAAAAACTTAAATTTATTAGATGAGACAGCTGATAATGCATTGTCGATCGATCATTTGGTATTGTTTTAAATGTTTCTCATGAACCCTGATTTCATTGAAAGTAAAAAGGTTTTAGGAGCAGCAAACCCCAACAAGCTTGTCTAGTTCCAGTTGCCTCCAGTATTACTAACTGCAAAAACACAACTAAAGCATGGGTTTGATATATTTTACATTAAAACTTAACAAACAAAATACTGACCCAAAATTGCATATTTACATAGCTTCAAATAAAAATGTATGTAGATTTATTCATTTGACATAACAGTGGGAGGTGGAGTTACAGTGTTGCAAAATCCCACACAATGTATGCTGACATAAACAAAATAATTTTGACATAATATTTGGGCAATCATCGTAAAAACTATTCTCTATCAGTTTGCATTACTATTATTTAGAATAGAAAAAGTCATCGGCCTTCCCTTGATTTTTTAAAATACTTATTTTCACTGATTTTTAATGTTTATAGAAATACACAAGATCTACTAGATCCTTGAATTTTCATCGCATAGCAAATGCCTGGAGACATGTGTTTGTGCATGCATGTGTGTGCTGTGAGGGTAATGTACACCACCGAGATGGTACTTCTCTATTCATGAAAGGTCTAAGGACAAGCTACAAGCTGTGGCACTGTGAATCCATTTTCGCTTCAAATACATTGCATAAGCTAAGCCAGGTACAGAGTGAACTCATCCGTGAAATGATGAGATGTCCAACCCGAAACCGCAGCACCATGATACATCTTTGTGGTTTCATTTCTACTCTCGACTACTTCTTTAATCTTCTTCATGGCCCCCTGACCTCTTCCAAAGACTTAAGAGCGATCTTAATGGACTGAGGTAAAGAAAATGTTTACAGGGGACAAACCAAGCTCTCATTTCAGCCAAACAAAACAACAGGAGATGTTTGAAGATAGCATTTATAGTCTGTGTGCTCTCAATTCAGTAAAAAAAAAAAGAAAAAAAAGGCAGCTATGAAAGCCATTGCACGCACATTTACAGCAATTCATGACCCTCTTATGTACATAGCTTATACCCAAAAAGGACAACTGCAGGTTAACAGCTAAATGGATAAAGCAGCCAGTCCCCCATAAAATCTGAGTGAGGAAAGCACCACTAAAGTGATCTAAGGATTGGTGATGTACCACGAGATCATAAACAGAGAGCTACAGCATCAAATAACATAAGGTTATTTATACCTTACGAGGCTTCACAAAGAAAAAGCGCAGAGGTGCACACTGTCAAAAAAATAAATCAGAACCTTTACCACTAAAACTGCACTGACATTCATCTACACCCATTAAATGATCACCAAGCAACATTTCTGAAGTATGCCTCCTTTCTATTTTCTTTTATCTGGAAGAGCAGACAGAAGGAGCTGGAATCAGCCCAGCTTGTCTCCCTAAAAGAAGTTAAGGCGTTAATTATGTGTAAAGAAGACAAAAAGGAAGAAGAAAACTCTTCCGCACCTACGATCCCCCAATTCACCAGACCTGCACAGGTCCTGATGAAAGCATCGGGGTTTATTTAAAACTGCACATCAGCATTTAGCAGTTAAATTTGGTCATTCGCAGCTGAAACTGGGCAAACTACAACACATGGTGTAATTAATTTAGGACTGTATGACTGCCACATGCAAATGTCAATTGTCCAAACCTTTCTAAAAAAAATTAAATAAAATAAAATAACATGGAGGAAATGTGAACCGTAGGCTGGTGCATGTTGATTCAAGCTAGACTATACCCTCATAACTCAAATCATAGCTTGAAAGCTGTTTTTCTGACATTAAAATAATGGCCATTATGCCATTACACTTTAGCCTGCCAGCACAACAATGGGTCTGAGTGACAAATCAGGAAATTTGCATATTAAGCAGTAAATAAATATGCTGCACTCAATAGACCACAATTAATCCCAATAATTCAGTGTGTCAAGTAAGAATGTGAATCCTGCAGTTGGCAATGAAATTCTCATTTCCCATTATCCATCTATTAAACGGTTTTCTTTGTGTGGCAGGTATTTAGAGACCATGGAGCTGCTGATAGAAACATCTGAGGCTACTGCAAAATGAACGGAACGAATGGTGTCTTTGGGCTAATAGAGACGTCTAGACAAACTCAATAAAGATGCTCAGATAGGGAGAGAATCCCCAGAACACATCTCTATCTAGACCAGGCACATGGACAAGTGAAGACGCACACATACACACACACCCACACACATACATTATCCACTTACAAATAGTTAAAGGGGGTTTCCTCCTATTTTTCTGTCCTCTTTTTGTTAAGAGATTTACTTATCAAGAATAGAGACAATAGCTGTTTAGTCACTGCGTCTGACAGGAACAATAGAGAAGGCTGCAAGCGGCCTTGTAGCACACAAGAGAAAAAGTCCCTCCACTGTGCATTCGAATAAGTGAGGTTAGAGAGGTGAGGGCGGCCCTGAGTTATAATGGGCTGAATTGAAATGGCAAAATTACATGAAGCGAGAAAAAGGCTCAGTGTGAAGAAAAAGCACAGACAGGGGGATGATTGCCTGTGCTTTTTCAACTGTGGATTGCTCTCATTTCATCGGCACTGTTGTCTGGCCAGGCAAAAAAAACTGTCCTGTAGACGGAATATTGAAAGGAAAAAGAAACATATGTTCAGAGGCTTCTACGCTGCCTTTTTTGCTTGAAAGCATAGTGTACAGTTTACAGAAAATTGTTTGCGCTGTACAGTTATGTTCTGTTCTTTTTCAACAATGCCATGTAATCAGTTCAAAATCTTTCAAGTGTCTGTCTAGTTAGCATGCATTTACCTGTCCTGGGTATGTATTGTATTTCTTATCCTTCTTACCACCATAAATTTATACATTTTGTGTCAATGTATATATTATACACTCATCAGCAACAGAAAAAAATCCATCAAAACCACATAGGTTGCTGCGAGGGTGGCTCTGACCCTTTGGGGGCTGCTGTAAGTCTGCTGTAGTGTCTGACATCAGGACATTGCCAGATGATCCTTTTGGGTGCTATGGGTTGTAGGGTGGGTCCTCCATGGATTAGACTTATTTGTCCAATTCACAGAGGAACCACACTGCCAACCCATGGGTACTTAATCTGATTGGGATTGAGCATCCATGGATTGCTGGGTGGGTCCTCTGTGAATTTGTTTGTCCAATGCATCCCATGGCTGCTCAATCTGATTGAGATCTGGGGAATATACAGTAGACTTGAGCCCTTGTCTGCTGGGCCCCATGGGTGGTGGGCTGAGGTGCACTGGGTGTTCTTGTGCCTTTTTATCATGTCCAGTACTGAAATAATTCTGGCTGGCCTTTGGTCCCTGTGGACGTAGGTGAGGCTTGGGACCCAATAAACCTGTCACCAGTTGACTGGTGCATAGTTCGTATTCAATGTTATTCAATTCACCTCTCAGTGGTCATAATTTTATGGCTGATTTTTGTATATGAGAACAACAAAACCATGTTGCTTGATTTTTTTTCTTCCTGCCTCTCTGTCTGTATCTGAAATTTACCAGTATACACAGTTATAGCACATCAGCTAAAATGAGCCAAAATTCTAATCCACTGTGTGAATAAGAACACTAAGTTAAAAGGCATTAGACCCCTGCACATTACACCAATTAAAACATAGAAGTGGTGCAGAGTGTCCTCTCACAGGTGTTAGTGAGTGTCAAGAGAGCAGCTTGGGCCAATGCTAAATCTGCATATGAATGAGAACGCATTACAGTATGTGACCATTACATTACATTACATTAATGTCTTTTCTCCGCTTGAGGTGCGTAACCATTCAGTAGCACACTGGGGGAGTGACAGAGCCACTCAGCACTCAAGAAGACTCAGACACTATAACCTTTCCAAAAGCAGTGTGATTATCTGAATTTTGAAAATAAAAAAATAAAAACATAGCTTGTAATCCATTATAATGACACAAAGAATGCTTAATATAATGCACTGTGCCAGATTGTTTGACATATTTGTCAGGATTTCCCCATGCATAACAAATATACACGGGATATAAATGTGGGCATAAGGATGCGTAAGCATGTTCTCAGTCCGTGCCTGGGGGCTTATTTGCAGGCTCAGGGGTGAGAGGTTAAAGGTTGGCTAATAGGGCAGCTTGTGGAGGGCTGCAGAGCAGTGCTCCCCAAAAGAGACATGCCTTCAAGTGTAATGACCTCTGACATTTGTTCTTTCCTCTCAGCCCTTGCAATCACTATGCACCAATATAAACACACCATATCTACAGCAGCCTTACTGCTTATTTAAGGGGTGATTTACCAGCCACAAGCAATCTGATTAACAGCTCTGAGAGCCTAAATCCATCCTTTGAAACAACCACTAAATCAGACCAAGTTACAGATATACTCATGTGGGCAGTTTCCTACATTTTTCATGAAATTCAATGCAGGCGCTTTTTAAAAGCACAATCAATCTTCCATACATTTGTTTATGTTGATCATTAGGATTAAAGTAATTGCACATGCGTTTGCACTTCGAAATCTCAAACAATCCCTCTCCACCCAAACACCGCACAGGAACAGGAAGCTTCCTCTCTGAGCGCTCTCTCTCATGCACTACAGGAAACAGAAGGCTCTGGCCTCAGACATTTAAAATTATCCACTCCTGGTTCTACTTTTTAATTATTCACGTTGTCTCTAACATAAGCAACACCGCCAGAGGAGAAACACTGAGTATAATATAGGATGGAGCTGTAGAGACTCTGTTATCAGCTGAGCTAAGATCTTTAGGGCAGCACGGTGGTGTAGTGGTTAGCACTGTCGCCCTGCACCTCCAGGGTCCGGGTTCGATTCCCGGCCAGACTCGATTTCCTGCTCTGTGTGTTTGGAGTTTGCATGTTCTCCCCGTGCTTGGTGGGTTTCCTCCGGGTACTCCGGTTTCCTCCCACAGTCCAAAGACATGTAGGTTAGGTTGATTGGCGTTCCCAAATTGCCTGTAGTGTGTGAATGAGTGTGTGAGTGTATGTATGTGCCCTGCAATGGATTGGCACCTTGTCCAGGTTGTACCCCTGCCTCGTGCCCTAAGCCTCCTGGTATAGGCTCCAGGTCCCCGCGACCCTGAATACAGGATAAAGCGGTATAGACGGTAAGTGAGTAAGGTCTTTAGAAAAAGAAATGAACCAATCACACACTGGTGTGAGTCCAGAGGTAAATCTGTAATAAACGTCAAAAAATATCCATGACACTTGGCTTTCTACATATAGGTCTCCTTCAACATAAAAGGGGCAATTTGGTTAAAAGTGGCTCCAGGCTAAACAGAACGAGATTGTTGTCTTTTGTCAAAGTTAATAATTATTCCCCTTTCTAATTAGCAGTCTAGGAAATTCCAGACTATATGTAATGGTTTTATTGAGAGAGAGACGAGTTCTTTCTGTATCTTTGGCTGCAAATCTGAAAGGAAATAGAAGATATGGAAATAATGTCACATGTCTTTTTAGAACAGAAAAGGACAAAAAAGACTAATCATTAATCACACTGATCTGCCGAGCAAATTTGCTTATTTAAAGGAACTGAAAAACAAACACAACACAATTATCTCAGTTTGTCTAATGATTCTGTACATACAGTGAAGGTCAACAAAGCTTAATCATGCGATCAAGTAACAAGTCAAACACACCTTGTTTAATATCACACACGGAATGGAGGGAGTTTTTGTTTTCCATGCTGTTTATGAGGCTTTTTTTTTTTTAAATCATCAACATCATCAAAAGTGTAAATGTACTGTGCAAAAGTATTGAGCCAGCCCTTATTTCTTCATATTTCACTTCCAAAAAGCCTGACTTTCTTGTATTTTAATATAGTCTTGTGGAATCGTTCCCCAGGCCCCCCAAAGGAATGTTTGGCTCTCATTTTTAGCAAGTTCTTGGCTCTCATTTGCAGTCCAGTCCCTGTACCTGAATAGTTTCAGGGAAACGTTTTTTGTTTGTTAAGCCACACAGTGACTATGAATCATTCAAGCATAAAAACCTTCTAACTTAAGGCATGAACCAGTGAGAAACAGGTGCAGATGATGACAGATGATCAGGCCTTTGATGAGTATACTGGTGATGCTGAATGCTTGGAACAGACGAGAGGGGAAATGAGGTTGCTGCTGAGGTTGTTACATTAAAAAAAAACATTTTAAAAGGTAAAACACTAGTTCCCATTGCTTTAATAAAATCTACATAATCGTAATTAATTTAATATGAAGACTTTTGCGCAGTACTGTATATTCCACAAATAGGTTATACTATACATGGGACAATGAACAAAAGAAGCATTCTAGTTGTGTTTTTTATTTTGACATACTTTATAAAGCCAAATGAACCTATGATTTGAATAAAAACACATGTTTGATTTATAACTTTTAGATAACATGCATAGATATTTGTTTATCTTCACAGTAATTACCCATCACAGATATGGCTTGAATTAAATGAATGAGCTAATGTCTTATAGCAATCAGTATCCACCTGCATATATTATATATTATTATCAGACCCATTCTTTGCAGGTGCATATTGGGAAATTGGGGAAAGAAATCTCAGTGTATAAGAGGAAGCTACATATGAAAAAGGTGTTGACTTCCCCGGGCAAAGGAGCTCATAGAAGTGTGATCGATGGAACAAGACAGAAAAACAAAAGCGGGCTGGCATTTTCGGAAGCATGCATTGTGCGCAGGTCATAGAGAGCATCCTGGGAAGGAGGTCGACCTTACAGGAATGATTAACTGCATTCCCACAAAAAGTTTCCTTTCCTAAACACATGCAGCAGGCCAGGCTCATTAGTGGGATTTAAGCAACCACCCAATGTCTCTCTGAGTGTGTGTGTGTGTGTGTGTGTGTGCATACTACCTGAGGACAGCTTCCAGAGCTGCCCCCATTATATTTCTCTCGGTATTTGTGCGGCCTAAGCTATCTCTCCTTACTTCCTGTGAAAACAGGAAATGACAGAATAGGAAAGTGCTATATGCATTTGCTTTGGCCACAAGCCTGTGTCTACAGTCCTGAAAATGGGGTTATGTAGGGTGTGACCTACAGTGGTGTTATTTTTAACACTTCAACAAAGAGCAGGCTGATCCTTTTCACAGCTGTTGACACTTCAGTTGCTTTGTGCTATTGAGTTGGGATAAGCTGGTGTAGCAACCTTAAGAATTATTATATAAATCTTGAAGAAAAATCTGTCTAGATGCACATAAGGGCCCTATTGTGTCTATTGTGGCACATACTATGATCTACAAAAGTTTGAGTGAAATATAAAAATCGCTAAAAAGACAGAGACTAGAAGAGACTACATAATAAGTAGGTCTGTTCTGAAAAGCATGGGTAAACACATTGAGTCTCTGGGCCTGACTTTGTGTATGGAAATGGATTTATGTATTAGTGTTTGAACGATAGAATGTAATCTCTTTGAAGGCCATAGGAAGGTGCTGACAGGGTTTCCACGTCTCTCTGCACTCGTATTTTTGGGAGTTGTGTCTTCTTTTATGTGTTCAGGAAGCCCCTCGCGAGGAGACACAACAAACCCCATGCAACTCTCTCTGATCTTCTCTCGGCCATTGTTTCAGAGTCAATTAAGCATTGTCTAGTACACGCATACAAACACCATCTCCCACACACTCTCAAACGAAAAACACGCACCCTTACAAAGGCACAGTGAGAGTAAATTTTATCTAAAAAAGGAACAGATTCATGCTGCAGGTCTTGCAAATTTTGTATATTACACTTAGAAGTTGTAGAAAAAAACAAGGGAACAATATGCATGAGCTGTTCAAAGTACAAGAAGTAGTGTCTTCAACAAAGGCTAAGGGGCAAGGAAAAAATAGCTCACGAACAAGCTATTTAGCAAACACCTTTGCTGTCCTGCTAATCACAGCATTCCAAAGTGTAAAGACAAGAAGAATCTGCATAGCTACATGCTTGCATACCAACTAAACCTGTGAACAGATGCACAGTGACTTTTTTATGTGATAAACTGGCTGCCTGGACATGCAGTGGACAACAGAGGACCACCTCCTGATTATGCCTTCTTTTCTGGTTTCCCACACACTAAAGTCCTCCAGGCCAAAACTAGAAGTAGTCCGACCATGTCTGAACACCTTGGCTGGACAGATGTCTCAGAGATTTCCACGGACAGGATGACAACCTTTCTTGGAGAAGTAAGGATATCTGTCTGGCACAATACAGTACTTAACATATGTACTAAGGATGTAACACAACTCCGCTGTGTGTATCTGTTTTGTGCTACACCACAACCCTGACCAGGCCGTTACTAAAGATGATTAAATACACATTGTAAACCCATTGGCCACATTCAAATTAATGAATGGGGTCTTAATCTTTTACTGCGAGGTTCACGCCTGACTGGATGCATGCATGAATATAGAAATGTTCTATTCACATGATGTCCTGACACACACCTTTAGTCGCACCCAGATAACATATAAACCTTTTCTGGCAAGTTTTGGAAAAAAAAAAAACGCCTCACCCTTTTATGTCTTTGTTAGGACATATTATCTGTTAAATCCCGCTAATGTACTCTGTGTGCAAAACTGTTAGACAAGTTCTACTCTGAGGATTCGTTTTATTGTACAGAATACAATGCTCTTAGTCTATTTGAAATAACCCTATTCATAATTGTTTTTTAATAAATCATAAAACTAAATGTTTAACAAAGGAAAAGTGAGTTTGGTTTTCTCATGGAAATACATAAGTGGGCACAATTATTATGCAACTATTAGTATGCTGAATTATGCAACTAAGTGAAAAAAATATTTTTGTCCCATCTCACTTGAAGATCTCACTATAACAAAAAAAAAAAAAAAAAACTCAAAATAAAGACTTTTGCCAAGTCAAAAATATTTACTGACCAATATAGCCAGCTTACTTTACAATAACTGCCATAAGCAGGCAACGGAGTCTGTCGATTTCTTGAGGAAGGAGCCCAGGTCATTATTCTGTCATCTTTGAGGCCTTTGCTGACTATCCAAGCACTGGAGTACTTGGATGCATGGGATGGAGCACTGACCCGCATTAAAATCATGTCTATCTTGAATGATGCAGGCTTCTTATTGCACCACTGTTGGAGGGTTCAGAAGGTGATTTTAAGTCCATCTTCAACCCGAAAGGTTCCTACTAGCACATCCTTAATATTAGCAGCCCATATATGCCCCCAAGTGGTAAAGTGCTCGCCCTATCATCCAGAGATCGCTGGTTCGAGAGTCTAGAGAAAGCTGATTGGCCGAGCTCTCTCAGCAGGGTGGGATGGGAGGCACTTAGTGCTCCTACATTAATCACGGCTCTACAACAAATCAGGGGCACGTGTGAGCTCACGCAAACGGAAGGAGCGGATAGCGCTGTCCTCATAGAGTGTTCTGCCGCCCCCAACGGTGCGTGAGCGAGAAAAGATACGGTCAGTGGCGTCACATAGTTTGGAGGAAACACGTGATAGTCTTCGGTCCTCCCAACTGAATGATCGTAATAGTCTTAATGTTGGAGACCCCTTGTGACGGGAGGAATTGGATCTGACTGAATTAGGAAGAAAATCAGGGAAAATAAATAAATTTTAAAAATTGTAATTATAATAATAGCAGCCCATACCAGGACCCCTCTAAACTTGGTGCTGGTGTCTGACTCCAAGTGGTGCCGTGTCTCCATTAGTGATCCAGCCAGTAGTCTATCTATTTGGTTCATCAAGTGTCACTCTCATTTCATCTGTCCATAAAACATTTGAAAAATCTGTCTTCATATATTTCTAGGCCAAATCTTCACACTATAACTTGTGAGTCTTGTTTAGTGGTGGTCGTGTTTCAGCCTTGGCCACCTTGTGCTCCTGGGGACTCCAGGTAGGCTGCAGTTCTGGAAATATGGTGGCACTGAAGGATAATGAGTTCCTCTCAAGTTTTTTGCAGTTAATTTGCATCTTTTCTTCTCCACACGTCTGAATATTTGCACACACACAAAAAATGTTTGATTGTCCGGTGATCACATTGCATCCCTTTAAAAGGTATTTTACAATTTTTGACTTCTTCATTTCAGACAAATCTATTTTTCTTGGCATGTTTGTCCTGAGGTAAAGAAGCTGCCTAATAATTATGCACACCTTGATATAGGGTGTTAATAACTTTAGGCCACACAAATACTGTACATATCACCAGAGAATACGTAAATCCAATAAACATTCAATTTATATACAGTAGCTTGAATTTGGAAAATATCCATAGAAAAAATAATCAGAATCAGAATCTGATAAAAAAAATCAGAATACTCACTTGCCTATTAATTGTGCCCGCAGTGTATTTGCATTTGGCTACATTCCTATTATGAGTAGTAATTTGAATTCGAATGAGTGCACGAACCCCGATATTCAAGCCACACTACAAAAAAACTCCAGGCTGTTGAGGGTTAACTCATTCTAAGAAGCTTAATGGTCTTGTAGTGTGTATGATCACTAGAAACAAAAAGCCACAAATGGGCGCATCAGTGGTTTTCGATAATTCTTCATGTCAACATGTTGGAGGCTTTATTGATCTCGGCCACTGTAAGAGAGCGTGATTTAAAATAAGAATGGTCGAGCGTTCTGGGTAATGGCTACTTTAGGAGCATGTTTCCATTAGTAAGAGCAAAATTTGTATTTTCTGTTATCAACAAACAATTTCATCCAGAAAGAAATACACATTCTGGGAAAGCCTCAACAGGGAGCTAGCCTGCATACAGGACTAAATAAGACAGAAAAAGGATTTTCTGCTGTCACTGATAGTTTGCTCAAACACTCTGAAAATTGAACACAATACACATTCACATGTACCACTGATTTTTATTGTTGGTGCTGCACGGCAATATAAGTGACGAATGTGTGCCAATTCCAAATTGACCTCAAAACTTCAAATATGGCATGCAAAGGTGTGAACAAAGGAACCAAAATGTACTGCATAAAAGCCCTCCTGCAAGTTCATGGTCTTATGTCAAAGTCCAGTCCATGCTTTTTAATGGGGTGAGCACTAGTGAGCGTTAGTGCCGCTGAGGAAGCAGCAAGCAGTGGCATGCGTGGGAAAGACAGCACGGGGGCTCGTAAAGCGAGGTGTGAGTTAAAGGAGCTGACATACTGCAGAGATAAAACACAAGCTCTCCAGGAGGACACTGCCATTCTGACATCATAAAACCGCACTAAAGTAACTACAGCCTATAAGACGGACATGACCGCAGTGACATCATAAATAGTATTGAGGTAACAGAAGGGGTAATTCAGACCGCTCTCACTGTGACATCACGCAGATGAGAAAACCTTTAACGCAGCATCGTAAACATTCAGAGTGTAAGGAGAGAAACAGGAAACTGAGAAGTAGACTTGGGTGGCGATAGTGCAACGTACAGGATGCCAACCACTTTGAAACAAGAATTGAAAGAAAAAGAAGAAAATTCTCAACAGACGGGGCATTGTGGTTTAAAAAACTAATTGTTTTCAGATACCAATTATGACATTGTATAAGAGGAATATAACACTTTGGGACATGCTATGTTGTGAACTTGGGGTAGTAAATGCATAACTCCACCCAGTCTTCCTTTAGCAGCATGCTCCCTTTTTCAGGGATTCCATGTCTCAATAAGGCAGCTACACTATACACTAACAGTACACACTAACACTATAAACCCGAGGAAAAATCTTGCAAGAGGATAGTCACAGCCTGTGCTTTGGGGCACACAGCAAAATCTCTGGGTTTTGTCTAGAAATTGTAGCTTTACGCCAATCAGCCATAGGTTAACATTAACATCATAAACAACATTGACTATCAATTATATAGAAGTATACTGATGACAGGATCATGGGCATCCAAGGCACATTTATGCCTATGAGGAGCAAAGAATAGCCTGTCTGGTCCAATCCCACAGAAAAGCCAATGAATCCACTGCCAACGTCCTGGTGCAAGACACCATAGCACACCTGCAGAGGTCTTGTGGAGTCATGCCCTGAAGGGCAAAAGCTACCTAGTGGCTCAAGTTGTGTGTTTTCCATTGTAATATTATGGCTATTAGTGTATATCTATGAGTATAAGTATGTATGATACTTTTTACATTTTGTACAGTAATGGGACATTACAGGGCACTGGTGGCTCAGTGGTAGATGTTTGCCAGCCATGTGGAAGGCCTGGGTTCGATTCCCAACCAGTGCCCAAACCCCAGCCAATGGATGAAGTGCCAGTCCGAAGCCCGGATAAAATGGGAGGGTTGCATCAGGAAGGGCATCCAGTGTACAAAAACCTGTGCCAAGCTTGTATGTTCGGACTGGATGGTCCGCTGTGGCAACTCCTTACCGGAAGCAGTCAAAAGACCACCAACAACAACAGTAATGGGATGTTACAGCACAAGCACCTACATCCGTACATCCCAAGACTTCAACCTTTATATGTTCTCCCACACCACACTGTTGCTGCTCTCCCTACACTGCTCTCTATATGTTCTCCCACATATGTTGCTGCTCTCCCTACACTGGCTCCTTGTAGCTGCCTGAATCTGCTTTAAAACACTGATTCTTGTAAAAAAAAAAAGAGTAGCCCTCACCTACCTGCAGTCATCCATCAAAGCTTGCTTGTTAGCACTCGACTCGAATCAAGACGCCTCAAAACACAAGGAAGACATGCAAGGTGGAGTGAACTTAGTCTGGCTGTCAAAACAGCTGCCATGAATTCCTGGCTGTCTTCACCAAGTACATACACAAGCACTAATTATGCACAATTTATTATTTAATAAAATCCTGTATTGCACTCTGAGTATATAACAATACAGACAGTATTGAATGCAATCCCAAAAAGACGACATTAAAAAAGAAAGAAAAAGAAAAAACAAACAAATTACTGTTTTTTCTGACCCATTCCAAATGATGGATGGACATTTTATTGTTTGTAAAAAAAATTTTTTTACTCATGTTGTCTGAATTAAAGCGACACTGTCTCCTTCAGACAGGCCGAACATAAAGCTTTCAGAACAACATGCAAAACTAAAAAAAAAAACTAGCTGAGAAAGGCCAGGAGAATCAGAAACCTATGCTTAGTGAGCAGACAAGAGTCTATGTTTCACTGACTACATCATCCTCGATCACATCCCGTCTCATCATTTTTATCCAAAGTTCAAGGCTCATCCTATCAGCAACCAGAAAGCGATAGTCTACAGTGAAGTGTGATGCTCCATAGATTTTGCACACTGCTTTATCTTATCTGAATTCCAGGCAAGCAGTACAGATTACAGATGAAGATGTCCTGGGATCAAAGATCAGAGAAAAGTCACTTCAATAAATAAAAAAAAGCTTTGAAGGCTGACACTTTTGCATTCTTTGTAAAAAACAAAATCTGAAAAATTATTTATTTCACACGAGCGTCACCGCTTTCAGAAAACATGCAGGACTATAGTGAGTGTCTTGTCTTTTGTACTCTTCCAACGTGGCTTTATCTGAAAGCTGTCTGCTCTGAAGATAGTGGAGAAATGTGAAAATGAGGGAGAACATATATGGGTCATACGGTCTGTGCAAAAATACACAATTACTGTATAAAGCTTGTCACTGAGTTTAGGTGTTAATATGCTGAATAAATGTACAAATGGAGTTAAACAAAGTCAAGACAAATCATTTCTCTCTCTCTCAAAAAAGAGAAACTATATATATATTGCAGAAATATGTGTATTGCAAAATATGATTTTTTTTCCCAGTAACCCATTGGCCACGCACTAGACAAAGATTAACATTACACACACATTTACACACACACACACATGCCACACACATGAAGGAAGACCCCGAAGCGTGAAATGAGCCTGGGCATGAACTTCGACTAGAATTTTCATGCTCAGATTTACAGAACCCACATAGGATTGTGAGCATCAAACAATGAGGGATAAATAAGGGCATACCAAGAATGCATCACGCAGGCCATACACGCACATGCACGCACACAGAGTATATTTACATTCCCTTTACTAACATCACTGTATTTCCTATGACACCACCAGGCACTGTTCTGAATTTCAGTTCTCGTAGTGCACTGCCCGGTTACCTTGACAACTTCTCTTGGTGAAATGATCAACTATTGATAAGTAATACTTCTATCAAGTATGTTGGAGGAGGAAAAATCTTCAGCCTCTCCACCGGAGTAGAGAAGGCCTGGTTTAGTACGACAAATTAATCTTTCAGCTGACTGAGTACACATGACGTTCACAGGCAGAAGCACCAGCGGCTCTATCTTTGCTCACTGAAATTGAAGCAGTTTTTCGTTTGTTTAATTCGAATTCATCTTGGCAGCTTAAGAAAACATGGCTGTATGTTCCGTTGCTCATATTCATAAGAGCGGCTGAGCGATTTGGAGCTCAAATGAACTTGATCGATGTGTAACACGCAGGAAAAAACACTCAGTGCATCATGCTGCTACAGCTGGTCAAACTGCTTTAGGAAGGTCTGTTCCAGCTTTCAATGTGGGTTTGCTTTGGCAAGCCAGAGCCCTTTTCATGCCAATTGCACCCATTTAGGGAGCCAGTGTATTAATGGAAGGGTTTTTAGAGTTCTAATGTGAAGCAGCCAAGAGACATCAGCTTTGGCGTGGCTTTAGTTTTTTTTTATGATTTATTTCTAACTGGATCATCATCTCTCCATACATTCTCACTGGTCAAACCGGATAATGTAATAGGTATTGGGTGATTCATGGTGTATTCACAGCTTTCATGAGACATCTTTCATGAGACAGTGCCATATACTGTACAAAGTATTGTACAAATACTGATAAAATTTGTTTTCATTTGACTTCAGCAAAGAAATAGGCTGTTGAAATGTAACCGATTGAACACAGCTACAGCTACAATAGAAATATTGTTTCTACTGTGTATTATTCAGAAACGACGGCCCATAAAATAACATTGTATTATTGCTTGATCCATTTCTCCACCTGCAAGTGAGACATTATCACACTGTATGATTATATAAACCATATGTCTGTTATTAATTCCTGAAACATAGAGGCTCACCTTTTCACTATCTACCTAACAATTAGGGCTAAATACCATTAAAAAAAAAAAACCTTGTCACTTCCTGCTGAGACTAGCTCTAAGACTAGATTAGAGTAGTGTAGAGTAGAGCTCAACTGAAGCTGTGCTGATGATGATTAGCAAAAGTCTTAGACATAATCAACTGATATTTCCAAAAACAGTCATTAAGTGCAAGAGCTATACATATAGTCTAGTGAGCCTGGCCATTTTCAAATGTTTAAAAAAAAAAACGGAGAAGGAGACTGCCAGATGTCTGAGAATCTAAGCTTTTTGGAGCCAGTGGGAGACAACCCCACACTGCCCTGCTCTTTTCATTTATCTAGTCTGCAATCGGGCTGCTCTGATAGCAGACAGGACTAGGCATGGAGAATGGAATGGATATTATCCTGGTTAAAATCCTGCATTTCAAAATGCATTCTTTCATTCTGAATATAAAGTGAGTCATCTGCCACGTATGTCTACCTGTTACTTTCACCAATACTTAAACGTATACTCATTCGCACAGACACAAGTTGAAATCAAAAGCTTATCTTGAACCTGTTTCCCGTGTCCCAACCTCCAGCACAGAGCTGTTTCCTCTTGCTGTTACTAATCAACAACAGCAACTAAGAAACTAAAAATCTGTGTATGACCCATAAAATCTCTCACTTTTTTTCTGCTTCTCAAACTCAATACACTTCACCTGGCCCATCCTTTCATCTCATGGTTTTAGTGCAACCTTCTCGTTCTGTGCTTTCTTTTCTCCCCTTCATTCCTTTCTTTGGCTTGTCACTCATCTCCCACACGCTCCCTCTGAGTTGTGACTGATGCTTGCTGCTCCACTCTGCCATCTGACATCAGATTATCATTCTACTGCTCCATTAGTCTGTCTGACATACTGCTTATACAATCATAATGCTTTTTAAGCACATCCACTTCTAGGCTGTGTGGCCTATACAGAGCGGAAAGATCCCCTGGTATGAGTGTGACATGTGTGAGAACAGATGAAGCATCTGTTAAAAAGAATAAAATAATTTAAAATATATATAGATATATATTGATAATTATATTTGGATATTTACACATGGAATTGCTCATCTACCTACTCCTATTAAAATAAGCAAAGACAAATAAAGGGTAAAATAAAAGGTTTACTAAAGATGAGTGTACAAATAAATGTATTTATTATTGTGTGTACTTATTGTTGCGTGTACAGACATTTTGTAAACCCTCTGTAGGAACTTTTTCATACATTCATACATATAATGGGCATAAACCTCCCAGATTAAATTTTTTTTTAATTCACATTGTGTGTGGACAGTTTTTAAACACACAGGGATCACCTGACACCTGTTCTGTGGGTTACTCCACTGAAACACAAGATCACATTAAAGAGTACAAAAACTGACAGAACGGTCAAAGGCCAATCAATAAATAGTTAGAAAAGTAACCCCTAGGCAACTAAACTCTCTCTTTCACCCTCTCTCGCACTCTTTCACTAGGTAGAGACCATAACCAGCAGGAAAACATTTTTCTCATTCCACAGAAAGAAAGATTATAAGAAATAGTTGTTTCCTCTCACAAGACAGAGAAAGAGAGCGAGAGAGAGAGAGAGAGAGAGAGAGAGAGAGTGTACACCGTACATATTCTTCATCTGAACTCGGGATCAATAAGCGAATGAATATTAAAAGATTTCTAATTACGTGGCCTAACATGAAAATTGTATCTTCCTTTTATTATAAATAATAAAAAAAGATTCATTCACAAGCCTCTAGAGGCCAAGACATGTAACTTCACCTGGCAAACGTAAATCTGATCCCAGCTCCCACATTTAAAAAAGGGACACAAGAGACTCACAAATTGTCAATCAACAACTATAGATCATATAGCTAAAATTACACACATCAGTCACTGCATTACTCACTGCAATGTTTCGCTATTCTTTCCCAGACATATCTGTGTGCCAGTCAGTTCATGCTCATCTTATCATCTTTAGAGAAATATAAAAATCTATATGGAAAATGTATTTTTTTAACTATAAGATGTTACCATGGTGGTATAACAGTCTCCTTTATGGGTCTCTGGTTTAAATCTCTGTGCTTATAATCTATCTGCTCTGTGTTTATGGAGTCTGCATGTTCTCCTGGTGCTTGGTGGGTTTCCTTCGGGTACTTACATTACATTACATTACATTACATTACATTTAGGCATTTGGCAGACGTCCTTATCCAGAGCGACTTACATTTTTATCTAATTATACATCTGAGCAGTTGAGGGTTAAGGGCCTTGCTCAAGGGCCCAACAGGGACAACTTGATGGTTGTGGGATTTGAACCTTCTGAACCACAGTCCAATGCCTTAACCACTGAGCTACCCCTAACACCCCTGTAGCTTAAGAATTTAGCTTCATTATTTAAGGACTTAGTTTTCCTCCCATAGTCCAAATACTGGCAGGATAGCCTGACTGGCATTTTAAAATTGTCGTGTGGTGTTTGGCTGGTTGCGTGTGTGTGTGTGTGCTTGTGTCCCGAAATGGGTTTGCACCCCCATCTAGGGTGTATCCTGACTTGTTCTCTAAGTTCCCTGGAATTGACTGCTACAAGTCTACACTAGATAAGCAATATAGATAATGGACGAATTTTCATTTTACCTTTTAAAAACACAGTTAATTTTATTTTAAAAAGGCAAGAACTTAAAATAATTCAGCTTATCAGATAAATACACACTTTATCTTTGAACAGCTCCCAGTTCAAACAGCGCTCATTGTGCCTCTATTACCAAAACTTACACAAGCAAAGCCAACACCGACATAAGTTTCATTAATCCTCTGTTGTTTCCTGTGGGTAAAAACTGTGGTCTTTAACCTGTATTCTGCAGTGATGAAGGATTTAGAGAGTTACAAAAGTCACACCAAAGGTGAGAGCTGCATGCAAAAAGCCACATCTCCGGAGTGGGGCTCTTAACCTGCACTCATTTATTCCACTTTGACAGGCATTCACATGTGTGTCCAATGCTACCAGGCATTCAATCTCTTCCGTTACGCTCTTCCACCTTTCGGGTTCAGTTGGATTTCAACATGTCCACTCACTGTTTCACCCAGAAGGTACATTTCACACCGAATAACCAGAAGGGCACATGTCAAAGACTCGGTCACTGTGGAATGGATGTTAGCAACTTGTTTAACGGTACAGGGAACTGAGACGATTCCAGTGAATTTAAGGGATATTTCCGGAGGTAAAATGTGCATGCATGTCACATCCCTTTTAACTCCCTCTTTTAAAGTACTGGAGAAATGGCACAGCCTTTAAAATCAAGCGAGAGCCGAACCAAAGTAATATCTCATAAATCATAAATTAAAATCTTCATCAGTAAACAACACAGATACTCAAAAGCTGCTTTACGAGCCCTGCTAGTGCCAAGTGCCAAATACTCTGAAAGAGAGAAAAGAACTAAATGTGAAACATTTAGGGTAAAGTGATTGATTTATGGCAGGTGCTCAGGCATGTATAGGGCAACCCTTGCCTGCAGGGATCTGGGTGAAGGATGGGCCAAGCCTGCCGAACCAGGACTTCCAGTAAGCGCTTACCTTTCCCTTTAACTGGCCTGCCTTCCCATGAGAACAGCGCCGGTTATTTAGAAAGAATTGTTCGACTCATCAAAGTGGAAAATTAGCTGTTTCCCTCCAGCATGTATTCAAAACAAGGCTAATACATGTTCACATAAGGAACTTCACCATATTGCTCAAATGCTTTTGATGGAGCAGTGAGGAGGAGAAAATTGGAGTTCTTGTTTTTTTTACCTACACACTGAATTTTCCATAGCAGATCTGATAATCTTTTCCTGACATTCAATCCTACACCAACCGAACCCCCTCCATTTTCATATAGAAAATCTCAGCTTTAATTCTCTCCTTCTATTTCTCTCTCTTTCTCATTCGCTTTCTCTTTCTCTTAGACACACAATTATGCTTCTGCAAGAATCATGCTTTCATAATGAAAGATTTGCAATTCATCCATGCCACAAGGTTCAGAGGCACCAGTTGCAGGCAAGGTAAGGCAAGTAGGTTCATGTCATCCACTGTATCAGGTGACATATTCAACCAGAAAATGACCAAGGGCTACAGGTGCTTTTGACCTGAAAGAATTGAAAAAAATGTCGTACAGATCACAACAAAGGGCTTGTAGACCCTTGGAGATCTAGTGACCAATTGTAATAGAGGACAGCCACTTCAGTCTCACTAAGCAGACAATATAAATGAAAAATCGTCCACCTCCAAGCAACAATTCATCTTATTAAATTTGATACCAAGGGTTCAACCACAATGGAAGCGGGTAAAGATTCTATCCCATACAGAAGAGTTGATCTAACCCAGGTGTTCAGGCTCCTCTGTCTTGTTGAAAGATCTCATAATTGTAGTGCACAATGCAACTGGAATCCAAGACTGGATTTGTAGGGCTCTCAGGTTCCATCTTACTAGTTTAATCCCTATTTAAAACACTATAATTTCACCATAACTTCAATCAATTGTGCCCATTTATAAGTCACATCAACTATGTTAAAACAGTTAACGGTCATATGTTTTGTGACAAGTAATGCACCAAGTCATTTTTTGTCAATGAATTCTTTGCACAATTTGCTTTGATAAGCATCCAGACATTTAATCGAGTCTTAGGTCATCGTTAAGGCATTAAGTGCCCTGACATTGAAGCAAATGAACTACTGAGCTGTAAGCTGCAGCACTGTGTGAGAAGAAGTGCCTGTTCCTTAGGCAAAGGACTCATTGACAATAAATAATAAAACAAAGGATGCGGAGAACCCTGGGCAAGCCCTGTGGAAAAATGCAGGCCCATGAAAAGCTGTGGGGCGTGAAGAAAGACTAATTGCCACCTGCTAACACGCACACTGCAGAAGACTGTAAAGAAGCAGCTTGTCACCAGCAAATCAGTGCTGACCAAGCGTTTCCTGGACCAAGCGTGACTATAGACTGTCTGTATGGAACATCTACTCAGCATTGGGATCAGCTTATGAACCCAGTGCTGTACATGCAACACAGGGTTTGTCTTTTAAAAATCACTATTTGAAAGGCTGTAAAAATACATTTAAAAACCATTATGTGTTGTTTTCTGTGCTGCTAATCTGAAACTCCCAAGTAACAATTCAAGCTGCTAAGTTTAACAAAGGCAGTAGGGTCCCTTACAGGTTTTTAGAGAATTCACTATCCACTTTGCATGTGTATTGCTAATTAAATATGTAATAAATGTTTCATGCTAATATCAGGCCCCGTGCCACTGAGGATTCTGGCAAAATCCAAATACACCCCAGAATGGCCGTTAAACCAAAAGCACTCCACGGGACCCCTGGAGTCATGCCAGATTATTAACAGAAGCTAAGCTTCGCCATATACAACTTAGTAGTATTTGATGCCAACAAATTTTAGGTCACATTTTAAGTTGCCAATATTGTATGTTTTAAAACTAAAAATTACAACATGTGAATGCCAGTGCATGATATTAAAAACTGCACATGAGGTTCCATACGCACTTGGGCATAAAAACAAAGTTGAATGAAAGTTCAGCAGTAATTTCTTGCTACCTAATAAACAGTAAAACAATCCCTAGCAACTCATATAAGCTATGTGTGTGAGTTCAATTCAGGTAAGCACACTTCATCCCATTTGGACAATGCATCCTTTCTGCTCTTCAGCTAAGGAAACTGATCCCCCTCCCTAAAAAGCAGCCTCCCATGGCGGCTGTGCCCACGACCTCATTAAGCCATCAGCACAGAGTCTGATAAAGTAATAATCCTCTGCTGTAACCTCCTTCCTCCATCTCCAAACCTGGTGCAGACCACACAGGAACAATGATCTGCTTGGTCAGATAGTCCAGAACTGTTTCAAGTTCCCATGCTGAACCAGCTTCAGCAGCCCAGTGATTGAGGAAAACACAAGATGAAGAGAACAGGGGATGGTTTGGGGAGCAGATATAATTAAGCTCTGAATCCTGTTTCTCCAGGTAAAAAGGCTATGTACCACATGGCTTAGCAAACAAAAATAGATGGTATATGAACAAACACACATACACATACAAAGCCACCTCTGTCCCATCCTTTAACCTGTAGAAAAGCTAAGTAAGAGGGTGGTGGGGGTGGGGTGGGTTTAAATAAAGCTTGAGGGAGTGAAATCTTACCTAAGCGTGAGATCTTCTTTTGAAAACGCAACCACTAAAGAGAGATGGAGGGGGGAACCTGAGGCTAGCCTCCGCAACAAGTCAGACAACAATAAAGAGCTGCAAGCCTATATTTAACAGTGGTGGGAATTTGGTGCGGGGTCTACAGGAACACTTTGAATGCACGGTGAAGGTCAACTGGGTGTCTGTTTCCTCCTCAGACTCCACAGCAAATACACTCAACTATTCCCCCACCACCCCCAATCGCGAGGTCTACGGTCAAGGAGTGAGATAAGCATTGTTTTCCCAAAACAATGGGCCACTTCCAAATTGTGCTCTACTGCAAAGACCCCTAGCCACTGGCACTCTCCGCTTAATCGTGTGAATGTGAGAGAGACAAGTCTTCCATGACCAAGACTGCAGAAATCCAGCAAATTGGCAAAGGTAGCATTTGATTTCTAAATAATTAAAAGTAGATTTTATTGAAGATTTGCGCATCTTATATTAATAATTGTATACTGTTAAGAATAATGTGGCTGTATTTAAATATAAAAGAGTACAAAAACTTGGGTTTACTAGGCATCACACTTTTTAAAATTAAATAATTTAAGTACACTAGGCATACAATGCTCACAATTGAGGGTTTTTTTTCCTGTTTATACAGACTCATGACCATGAGGGGGAATTCACATTTGGCCTTGGCAAGCGATGAAAGATTTCCATCATCACCACTAATTGAGCCTCGTATAATTCAAGTCCTCCCACTGCAGCATGATGCTCGCTAGTCTTACCTAGAGCCAAAAAGCATGTGGAAATCCATAGGGTAAAGGAACTTTGTGTGCTTTAGATGCTGACAGAATGACAGGTAGTCTGGAGCATATTAAGTTCATACTGGTTTTAAGTCAAGAGGGCACCCTTATGTTTCGAAAGGATTTAAAACACATAAATATGCCCTAAACTGCGGTGTAATCACTTTTAACCGTTTCCACAACCAGCAATCATTGTACATTATCTACTGTCACATAACAACCTCTGATCAGTGCACAACAATTTATAGGAAAAGCACTTGTGCAGTTTGAAACAGATACCAGACTGACAAATAATGACAAGTCATTAAAGAATTAATGATGATTCTGGGGTGGTAGAGCTCATGAGCTATGATGTTGAAAGTTGTGGCTGTTAAGCTTATAAGTTATTAGTTAAAATTCTAACCGACTGGTAATTTAAGATAATAAAGATAATAATAATTTTTAACAAAACCACAAATACCAGAAGACTGGGGATAACTGTCTGGTTTCTTCCCACTTCCAAAAACATGCCAGTAGGCTTGGCGACTTCAATTGCCCCAAGGTGGGTGTGTGTGTGTGTGTGTGTGTGTGTGTGTGTGTGTGTGTGTATGTATGTATGTATGTATGTATGTATGTATGTATGTATGTGCGCACACATGAGGCTCTTTGATGCCCAGGCATCTATTTGAGTGTGTATTCCTGGTTCACACCCAGAGTTTCCAGAGCACTGGAAAGCACTGCCTCCACTCTGAGCAGGATAAAACAGTTACTGATAATGAATGAATGATACCTAGAGAGATTCATCATGATGCAGATGAATGCAGGAGGTGAGGGGCTGGTGCAACATTTCTCCACGCCATTAAACTACTGTATATGTTACAGGTGTCAAGGTCTCTCACACTAACCTGTAGTGATGTTGGCTCGGTCAGGGCAAGCGCTTGCCTCTTGAGTTCCGCCACAGTCACCTGGCATTGCTTGCACAAGTCTTTAGTCGCTTTAGTGAAGTCGTCCCGGTCCGTCTCTGTGATGCTGACTGAGCGCGCGCCCTCGGGCTGGGGTCTGCTCGCGCACCGCCTCTGACGCGGACTGGGCTCGGAGGAAGAGCACGATGAAGACTCTGCACTGGGACTGCCTTCAACCTTGGCAAGAAAACATCAAAGAACACGATGAGAAGGTGTTGCGCTCTGGAGAGCAGATTTATTATAGCAAAAAAGCGGGAAAAGTTTGTTGCTTGGGGAAATATTTGCTCTTTACAAACAAACACAGCTCTTAATAAGAATCAACACTCCTCGTATTGTAAACTCACTGCGGTGCGCTTGTTGCTCTGTTCCTCAGCAGCGCTCTCAGCTCGAGTCATCTTGGTCAAAAGTTTGCAAAAAAGTTCAGCAAGCTGTTTGTTTTTTCAAAGCAATTCCACTTTTTGCGCGCTGGTTAGAAACGCGGCATTTTACACGAGAAACACGGTGAAAGGAGCATGTTTAAATCGCCATGGAAAAGTTGTGCGTCTTTTCGGGCCATGTCGGAGCGGAGCTGCAGTTTGGCCCGCTGTCACAGCGACGCAGCGTAAGCAGCTGAGGGGGCGTGGCTGCACGCTACCTCCAAAACTACTAGTGTAGGCGGAGTAGGACAGGAACCACTCATACACACTACACGCGGTTTAAATATTGCAGAGTGGAATAAACCTGAAATAAATCCCAACGACAGTGCTGTGTGAGATGGAATAATAATCTCCAAAATGCATGAATATGTTCATAAGCTTAATTAAATTATTCCTAAGACATTCATGTTTTCATTAATTATTTTTTTTAATTGACTGACTAGCCTACACTGAATTATAAGTAGACCCATGTTTTACAAGAATGATGTCATCTTGTTCGTGCTGTGTAAATGTCACTGCTCCCTGTCTGATTGAGGTCTATGTGAAAGCAGACGATTTTCTTCCATATTACTCTGGCGCCATCATCTGGTCATTAGAGTAATTACAGCGGAGTGGGGAAAATTATCATTTTAAATTACTCTTTATTTATATCTAAACATTAGGTGTTAATGATGTAAGCATCGTGGTTGCGAGATTTTAAGCCCTTTGAATGGTTATCATATTGACTCCCACTTCTTTGTCTGTATATTAGTCACAGACTGTGCACCATCAATGAACTGTTGAACAGACAGCCGCCGAGGCACAGAATCCAAATGTGTAATCCATACATATATGTTTGCAATTAACACGTGTTGCACTGATCATTGTTTAATTCATGGAATTTCAAGGATCGTCATACTGCTAAAGGACTGTTTAGAACGTACACCAGGTGTTATGTCGCATGTATTAAATATTAAATATGCAATATATATTTAAGAATGTGATGATTTGTCCAGATTTAGAGATCCGGATGTGCCCTACTGGCGGCATACAAAGTGATGATGTACTTTGATTTGCCTTAGTATTACTTCCATCAGAAATGGATAATCTATTGCTTTAGACAATTAAGCACATGCAACTTTTAAGTCAGCATTCATTGTTTTGTATATATTTTACGCAATTTTATAGACAAATCTATATCTAGAGTATTCTACAATTCAGATTATAGCTTAGAGTCTATATCCAGTATAACATCGGCTTTTCTCCATGTCTAAATTTAGCTGTAGAAAATTATACAGTATATACCATCTGCACTAAATTATGCTTATTATGTATGTCTAATGCTTGATGATAATCAAGCCGGAGATAAATATTAGTTCTTTTGTTCCATTCTAATTCACTCATTCTAACCATATGAGAGGTTTCCTTAAAGTCTGATGTGTTCTCTATTACAGATTGCCTTCACACAGACGGCATCATTACCAGCGCTGTTTGCAGAACTTGTTGCCCAAAACGCTGAAAGGTGGTCCTTGCAACAGGATGTTTTTTTTTTTTTTTTAATTGAGATAATGTATAACCTCCACAGTTCCTACACAGAAAGGAAGTAGGAGATGTGTAAGTGATGGGGAAAAGAGAGCTGTTCTAGGTGCTGACCCTCGTGGCCACTCCCGTTTAAGCGGACATTTATAAAGGCGACTAACTTCTAGAGTGACTGCGATGCACTTACCTTGGCTTTTCGTCTTAAAAGATGACTCGTAAATCCAAATATTATATCTGAGTCCACGAAAAACGTTCCCAAGTCAATAAGGGTCGGATTCGGTTTGTCCGTTCCGGACGCGTCCTCTGACTTTTGTACATCCATCTTATGATCCTGTAGTGGGAAACCGAGTCCCTTTAGTCTTATGGCAAATGTGACAATATTGTACGCGCTGTGGTCCACTTAGTCATTTTACTTTTCCACCAATATGATGCTTTTTTAATCCAGAGATTACTTGTGCCTCACATCCATCTGTTACTCATGCAGAGCGTTCCATTTATCCTTAATGCCTTCTCAGTTATCTTTCACGTTTGATATGAATCATTCCAGTGACGAGATGTGTCCAAAAGATCAACAACCCTATAAGAAATCCGCCCGCGATCCATGCGCTATGAGCCAACATCCTTCTGATGCACTTTCCCCATTCATGCATCCACTGTTCGTCCACGCTGCAGCTCTACAAGCAACAGTGACAAGGAGGACCACCTTCAGCAACTCCACCTCCTCTTCCTCTCTTTCTCTTTTCTTCTCTCCCTCTCTGTCTACCTCTCTTTACCCCTGCGTCTTCTTTCAATTCTCTCTCTCCCTCTCTTGCGTGCTCACTGTATCCAGTCATATCTCTCTCTCTCTCTCTCTCTCTCTCTCTCTCTCTCTCTCGTTCTCTCTCTCTCTCTCTTTGTGTGCGCTCTTTTCTTTCAGTATGTCTCTTTCCCGCCTTTGCTGTTTCAGGTTGACTTCTGCAAACTGAAGCTTGAACCTCAGATTTCAACTTTATAATCCCAGTTGTCATCTTAAAAATTAAAAAGCTGATTTAAGCTTTAGAACTCCTTTTGCTTTTCACTTAAGCAGTCGAAGTCAAGTCAGCCTAATGACCGTTATTATTTTACATTTCCCTACCCCGTCAGAAAAAAGTAGGCCTAATAAACTCCTTTTTTGTTAACACTTAAGTCTATATTGTCCTAAATCCTTTTTTTTTTTTTTTTTTTTTTTTATCAATTTATCATTTTCCCT
>JAQQZT010000005.1:14325164-14342385 GCA_030068275.1 Clarias platycephalus | reverse complement strand
AAGAACTATTACAGAAAGGCTGACCTCTGTGTCTTAAAATAACAACTAACTGTTGTTTTTGTTGTTCTTATGTAATTACCTAATTCCATATGTGTTATTTTATAGTTTTGAAATCCCCAGTATTGTTGATCACTAAACAAAAACAAAGAAATTTGCAACTAACTTTTGAACGGTAGTGTATATATAAAAAAATAAAGCGTTTATCACAACTCTGGCTGAC
The DNA here is from genome assembly GCA_030068275.1 of Clarias platycephalus. Taxonomy (NCBI): domain Eukaryota; kingdom Metazoa; phylum Chordata; class Actinopteri; order Siluriformes; family Clariidae; genus Clarias; species Clarias platycephalus. The sequence continues at coordinate 14,342,165 of JAQQZT010000005.1, read as the reverse complement.
ACCCAGAACTCTAAAATCTAGAAACTCGGTCATAAAAAATTTGTCAGTGGTGATATACCTGGTCAGTCCTTTTCTAATAACAGTCTTTAGCAAAGGTTGTGCCGTGTGTGGTGGTGCTTAAATGTTTGCCCCACTGGTGGCAAATAGACTGCCTGGCCAAAAAAAGGTTGCACACACACTAATTGCATGCATTTAGCTTTGATGACCAGATCAGATGGCCAATTTATGTGTGAAAATGATTCCTGAGGACCTTTTAAAACTTGAGTCCTGAAACATATTTGTGCCACCAGGGAAGAAAAACTCCCTTGATAGGATAACCTGGTCATTCAGTACATTCAACTAGTCAGCTAAAGTAGCAACTGAAGAAACCCTAGATCGTAACACTGCCTCCATCGGTGTGGCCTCTGTACATGATGGCTGCATCACTTTTTGCACTTCTCTTCTTACCCTGACACACCCATCTCACTGGAATAGGGTCAATCTGTACTCATCAGACCACATGACATCTTTCCATTACTCAAAAGTTCAATGTTTATGCTCCCTAGCAAACTGAAGTCCTTTTTTGCCCTAATTTGCCTCACTAACAAGTGGTTTTCTTACGGCCACACAGCTGTTTAGTCTCAATCCTGTCAGGTCTTGTCACATTGTGCATGTGGAAATGCTCTTGCTTTTACTATTAAAAATAGCTGTGATTTATGCTGTGGATTTTTTGTTTTTACAATGAAAATTCACCAAGTGTTTAAATGATCCACGGACTTGACAGTTCAGCTCTATCCTGCAAGGTTTCAATAATGTACTGAACAGTTCTTAAAACAATACTTCAAATCTCCCTAGTTGCTTTCTTTACTTGATGGAGGCGAATAACTTGACTGTTCTGAACTGTTTGTTGTTTTTGTTCCTCGTTGTACATGATGCACATATTTTACACAGGTATTTTTTATTTATTTTTTTACATTATTGGCATCATAAGAGAAGAGAACATAAGATTGTAAACCTGAAATCAGAACCCTGTGAAGATTTTTTTCCACAGGTTGAATAAAAGGCGTGCTGTAATGAGGAAGTGTGACAAAGAATTTCCAAATAGCTCCACACACATGAGAGTTTCACTTCCACTTCAGACAGCTGCATGAAACTGTCCAGCCCCTTTCAGCCGTCAGAGAACGTTTCAAGAGGGTCTTTCGTTTTCCTTTCTTGTGAGCATTACGGCCTAGTTGTAAAATATCCTTGAACCTCATTTTACCAGGTATTCGGTGAAATGCAGCCTTTGCATACTTTGTTCATCCTGTCTTCGCATGCCATTCAATACTTTTAACGGGTCTGCATATGCCTGAGCTGGAGGAAGTGGTCACGGTGGTCAGACGTGTCTGTGTGAGAATTGGGTGGGGCTGTGTAATTAAAATGATGAGCTTATGATTTCAGCTCTGTATTTAGACAATTCTGCCAGCTACTATATGATTCACAGGACTGTTAACTGAGCCTAGAAAAATGTAGACGGTATTAACAAATCTCATTTTTTACCCTCCTTTAGGAACTGTGAGCAAAATAATTAATAAAATGTGCATTTTATTCTCCTTGATTGATGCTTTTATCCAAAATAATCTTAGAAATGAGGTAAAATTGTAGTACACATAGAGCCAGTTGAGGCTTTACCTACCGATGTTCTAATGTTAAGAATTTGTGATTAAAATGTTAAGTTGTGTTAATGTTTCATTGGGATGGGTTGCAAATCAACACAATAGCGTGTCTTAGGAAGGTGCTTGTGCACTGCGATCCAATATGAGTGAGCACATCAGAAAGAAGTGGTTAAAAGAATGAGTTAACACTGCGTAGCGTGGTGTAGAGATGTATCAGATCTTGCAGCTGGGTGTGGATCAGACTTTGTGGTGTCTCACTGAATGAATGCTTCGATCCTGCCATTAAAGAAGATTAAATACAACAAGGGGGTGTTTACTATCCCACAAAGCATGGTTTGATTCCACGGAGGACTTGTAGGTTGGGTTGGCCGAACCCTATTTTTGGCAAAATACAGGATTAGTTTGATTTCAGTTTTTCTGCCCAAGGGAGTGTTTCCTCAACAACAACCAACTACATCAAACTGAACGAGCTTTGAATCTGCAGTGCAATCTAGCAACCAGATATGAGCTTCAGCCTTACACACACTCAGGTGCGATAGACTTGAGTTCATGGCAGCGCACGTGGATCAGGGTGTGTCCTTGCAGGTAACCATGTCCCCCATCAGATAACCTTACACACTATCTGTGTCCTGTTAGAGAGCAGTGTGAAAATGTATCTCAGGCAGGCAGAACATTACATCGCTTTCTGTTCCACAGGTTTGGCTACATGAATGAAACATATTGCCTTTTGTGCATTGTAAGCCATTGCACACAGAACTGGCTGAGTTTGTAATGTAGCAGCAGGCAACATGTAATGTTTGCATTCCTAACCCTGACCTTGGCCTCGCTCAGTTACAGATGTTCTCGGATGACACTGGTAATAGAGAGGCGAGGATTGGAAAAAGAAAAAGAGAACAGGAAAAATAAACACATCAAGCAGGCAGCCCATGACCTACAATCAAAGGTCGATGACTGCCTGTTTGATATTTTTAAAGGACGATAATGAAAAAATCTGCACAACCCTTGTCGCTTGAATCTACATACAGACAAATCAGCAGTATATATGTAGTTAAAAAAGTAAAAGTTGTCACAAAGTAACGGAATACCCTTATGTCCTCCACGTTCTTAAGGAATATACTCTCATTGTCTTTATGCGTTAATGAGCTTCACTATACACGTAGACGAAATAATGTGTACATAATCGTTTCTTGGGGAATGTCAGGAATTCTGATGCTGGATTTCCTGAGGAGGGAAGCATTTGGAGACAAAGACAATGAATGGGGAAGTCATGGAGAGGGCAAGGCTGTTCCAGCTTTTAAAATGCTGATACTACTGTACCGAGTTCAAAGCTGATGAAATTTGGACAGTGAGTGATGCTCCATTGTCTGTTCCGGCCACGTGCTGAGCAGGAACGGATGCTAATGTTCGTAGTACGTACATCTATTGTTTTAAGGGTCATGTTGTTCAGTCACAGACCTTTTTTATTATTTCTAATAAGTATTCGATTTTTTTTCTATTGAACAACAACCATGCATTCTTCAACCTGAAGCACTATATTCAGCCCGCATCTTCTTTTTGTTCTCAATGAGTATGACTCAAATCCTGGAGTTTTGTGTGATTACTCACTCCGGTTAAAGGGCGTAACCAGTGAGTCGTTTTGTTTCGATGTGTGTAACATACATTCATCGGCAGCCCTGTTTTGCTTGACCTGTTGCCGAGGAAACGTTCTGACAGGAGTGCTACTGCTTGCTTCGAGTACGTACCTTACATTAGGCTTTGTGGATCAGTGCCATAGGAGGAGACTATTTTCTACTGTTAAGTACCAATGCTAGTTTTCTTTTGGTCTCACTGAATTATCAGTATCAGTATATTAAAATAAAATAAAAAATCCTGTGTGAAACCTGTTATCTCCCTAGGACATGCTCACCTTGAAGAAGTGGGAATAATGAGCAGTGGTGGCTCAGGCTTCAGCACTGTGGACTACTGATTAATTGAAAGGTTGTGAGTTCAAATTCCACTACTGCTCTTACCAGTATCGCTGTTCGGCTCTTAAGCCAGGCTCTGCAGCTTCACCTGCTGTGCTCAATTGTAAGTCTGTCAGATGAATAAATGTTAATGTTTAACGAATGATCACATTGAGTAAGGAGCAAGTTCACAATGCCATGTTTAAAAAAAGAAAAAAAAAGAAAAAGTCAATAAATATGTCCAAACCCTTGCTAACATTTCCTGAAATAGTGAAGGTCAGAACTGGATCAACTAACTTGCCACATTTCACAGTTAAATGGCAAAGGCTAAGCAATTAATTTAACCATATAACACGCCCATACTTGCTTCTCATGCAGATGTATGAGTGACAGGCATGATAAAGCTCCCTTTGACCTGCTCCCTGAATGCACTTTAATGTTAATCTACACTATATGGACAAAAGGCCAAACCTGCAATGACACTGTATCCAAAAACATATACTTCATGGCATTGCAGCTATAACAGCTTCCACTCTTCTTAGAAGGCTGTCCACAAGATTTTAAAATGGTTCTGTGGGATTTCGTGCCCATTCATTCTGTCGAGCTTTTGTAAGGTCAGGCACTGATGTCGGACGAGACGGTCTGGCTCGCAATCTCAAAGTTGCTTGATAGGGTTGAGGTCACTGCTCTGTGAGGGCCGGGCAAGTGTGGAAGATTGCGAGCCAGGCCTTCTCGTTAAACATCGGTGCATGACCTCATCAGGCTTCGTGCACTGGGGCACAGTCATGTTGGAATAGAAACGGGCCTTCCCCGAAACTGTTGCCACAAAGTTGGAAGCATAGCATTGTCCATACCCAGTGATTAAGCATACCTAGTAATTTTGGCGAAATACTCCACTCCTGAAGTGTGTGATACACAAACATGTGCTTACAAACCACAATATAACCCTGTCCTCTCCAATAGCATTCTCCTCCTATTGATGGTTGATGAACTGAGCTATTTTATTTTGAATTCTTGATGAAATATTGAATTTGAAGTGTTTCCACCTAATACCAGGATTGTGCAAAAAAAAACATACATACAGCAAATCATTCTCCCACTATTATAATGGAATCTTCCTCCTGCATTCCCATTGCCCGTGGCCATGAGGTTTATTATCTCTCTTCAGAGCTTTAGCAGTAATTGTCCTGCACTGCTCATAAACACAACATGCCGTTGCTCTTCATTTGACACAGGAAGCGGTTTATAGTTAGCTCTCTTCCTGTTGTGGCTCAGAAGCTTGAATGGAGCCATCTGTGTCAGTTGAATCCATGCAATCGGCAGCAACGGAGCCTGCGTACTTATTTGTGGTTCACAATGAATTAGAGCTTACTTTTCCACAAATAAACTGACTGAAAGTAATGTCTGGATCCAGCCAAATAACTTCTGGGTCATTTACGACAAGTATAATAAAAAACAAGTTATGACTCCTAGGTTTCAAATGGCTTTCATGGAACTTACGAAGCGTTTAAGAGCTGTGGAAGTAGATCTGACAAACCAGAGATGGGAAATAAATCTGTTGCTATGTACACTTCCAGTTTAGCAAGGCAGCTTTTTATTGTGCTAGCCAGCTAAGAGGTATCAGGAAGTAAACTAGTTAACAAAGCCAATGTTTTTTTGTTACGTTGTGAAATGTTTTCACACTTTTTTCGGTTAAAGAGGGACTAATTTACGAATCAGTAACTTAAATCTGTGTGTGATTTAAGACAGAACAACATGGTGGCAAAATGGATCACGATGCTGATTAACAACTGCACCGTCCCCAGTCTGATACTGAGATCAGGTTCTTGGCTGTTTTAAAGGGTAGTGACATATCCATGTTGGTTTTCTACAGGTTTATCCTACTTCTCAAAAACATACCACACTAACACTAACTGGTGTCCTGTTCGGGGTGGTTTCCTGCCAAAAGCAAAGTGGACTTTGGACAGGTACTAGATCCACCACAACCCTAAGCCCATGTGCCCATAAGCTGGTTGCTGAAGATGAATAAATAAATGATTGATTTAAAACATCTTTTTCTTTTGTGAGTTTTACTTTTACTTACACATTTTAAGTACATTTATTTATACTTTTCCTCTTGCTGTACTTTTACCATGGTATTTACTTAGATGAGTAATTGCACTGCTGAGTAAAAAATGCACATGTACCTCGTTTCCCTGCCCTTGTGTACTCCCACTTATGTAGATAACTGCTCCATTTTCGAAATTAGATGCATACATCTCATCCGCCCCATCCATGCATACGCACTTATTTCCTGTGCAATAAATACAATAAAATGTCCCTGCTTTCCGTATCATTATTTGCAGTATTGCAAACGTTCGGCCTGGCTGCTTGCGTGTGCAAACAGAACAAGAGCTGATTTATATTTGCTGTACAATGCCAATAGTCTTCCACAAAGAACCCAGTAGGAACAGCTGCAGCAGACAGGGCGGGAGGAGAGCTTGGCTCTTTGCTCTGGTACTGAGGAGGCAAAGGGAGAGGGATCCAACTGGGAGCAATTGTATTCAGTATGAAATTGAAATTGAAATGCTTAGCCATTCTGGCCAGAGACTTGAGGAAAGACAGCTCTCTGTTGCCAAGCACTGGTGAAGTGTAAGTGAATCAATTTATTCGGACACATTGATTTTGCTTTACTAATATGTATCTACAGTACATGGCTTATTGGTATGTCTTGGTATCAATTATATACAGGGTAACAAATGTATTATAACTGGCAATAAACACATTTAATAAACCAAGATTGTCAAAAGTCATACAGTAAAATGAAATACACTTCATTTTTCCAAGTTAAAAAATGTAAATGTATATAATTAGGCAGCACCGTGGGTAGCACTGCTGCCTCTGTGCTCCAGGATTCCTTATTCTAACCTGAGCTAGGTTCTCAATTTTTCTCCCATATCCAAAAGAAATATGGTACTGGGTGGATTGACTATTCTAGATTTCCCCCAGTTGTGAATATACAGTATGTGTGAATGTGTGAGAGCATAGTGTCATGCAAAAAACTTGCCTTAAATTCAGGGTGTGTCCCTGCCATGTACCCAGTTTTCACCAGACAGGCTCTGGACTGTCCCTATTGAATCTAAATGAGTGAACTCAGTGCTTTTGAATGTCATTTTAATAAACACCAGACGCCTGATTAAAGTTAAATCTGAGTTATATCAGTGTATGGTAAGTGCCATGAGTCTTATCTCTCTGGTTGTCTGCATATGTGTACTACCCCAGAATCACATAGACACAACTGCCACGCTGATGAGGAATCAGTCACAGTCTTCTGCAAACTAACACTGTCTGAATGAGCATTCCTGTCTAAGCCACCGAATTCCTTTTGGCAGAGTTGTTTTACTAATATAATTTATAACCCCTGTCTGATGTTGCTCCTTCTCCAACACAAACAGATGAGGTCAGCTGAGTTAAAGTTATCTGCTGAATGCCTGTGGAACATCTGTTTGGGTATCATATCCTATTTTTAATCACCTATTCTCATTCTATTTTGGAGGCTGTGTTTTAAATTGGGAGTGTGATGAGGTTGACTTTTTCTGCAGCATTCTTTCCGAGCTAAACAATGACTCCTCTGTGCTCAGACATGGTGAGCGTGAGACAGCTGATTATGGACCCGCACTGCTGCTTGCCTCATACTCGATAAGCCATGTGTGAGAGGGGGACATCTGATCGCAGATCATTCGAGTGAAAGCTGCTTTTCCAGCACTGACCTGTAGGTGATCTACACCAAGATCTCTTTGTTGAGCCACTATTCTCTGCATGGAATGTCTTCAGCATGTACTCCCCTGCTGAGTCAGCACAGGCTTTGCTTACACCTTTGTCTCATATCCTTGGCACCAATTTCCTCTCTCCCCTGACTCAACTGGCCCATTGAGAGGACAGCGCTTACAACATTCTGACCAACACTGACACTGTGTGGCAAACGCATGTGTGCAATATGGACGGGGGCTACGACTGAGCCTGGGAGATAACCTCACTAAAATGGAATTTTGTTTTGGACCGTAACATCACTGCCGCGTTGGTGCATTTGCTGACAGCTTCGAGGCTCCACTATGAGAGCTTCTCGCTGCATCTGTTTGTGTGCGAAGGCATATCTAACACCTAGCAGTTGCCAGTCTGTCCTCAAGGCATGAAGTAAACACTCCATGTAATGTCACTGTCCACCAATCAGAGGCACAGATGGCCTGTGATGTAAAACAGTATGTCACAACACCTTTTTTGCTAATGGGGAATAACGCAATGTTCTGTGAAATTCCTTTGATAACCATAGTGGGTTTACATATTGCCACACATTATATTAACAAATTAGCTTTTTTGAAGTTATTCATTTGCCTCTGTGTTTGCATGATAACCTTTCAAGCACATCTTGGCTTCATGATTCTATTTATTCCTCAAAAAACTCTTCATTATCCTACTTGCCGATCATTTTCCTAACTGGCACTTATTCCTACTGTATGTAGCCCTGAAAGCTCTCATTCAGCGTTCAACAGTCCTAGGTTCTTATCAAATGACCTACAGTGCAAACTTATGTGTACCTAGAGATCAATGCCCTAAGCATGTCAAAAAGAAAAAAAAAACAAGGCCACATGGTTTTCTCTGTGCGCCACTACCAGTACCTTATCGGCATTTGTATGTCTGAGCAACTTCTGATCTCCTTCATCTAAACCTCAAAGGGAGGAAGTGTGGGTTTCCCTTAGTAACAGTTGTCAAGGAAGTGAGTTGTAATAGGGGGTTACATGCGTCATATCTGGGCTACGATCGTACCATGATTTATTTATTTAGTTTTCTTTAATAAAGAAGTCAAGATTAAAATTGTTAAAAGAGCAAGGTCTTCGGACTATTTGAAAAGCCAGGCCAAATGAGACTGTGTTCAATAAAACTTCATATACACTTAAATACAAACTTGTTAACATGACAACGTTACTGTACTGCTCTACAACAGCGTGTGAGTCCATATCATGCATGCCACCTGTCGGTTATAAGGACAACAAGGAGAAAATAATTCATGTGTTCACTTGATTATACAGTTTGTAGTACTTATTCTCCCAGTTTTTCAAAGGGAATGTCAAGTTAATTTTACTACTCTGTCCTCATACCAACTGAAAGAAATAGGAGTACTATATATACTTAATATAGTACCATGTAGGGGTGCATCAAGTAATACTACCCAGCTAAAAAAAAACTGTTGTTGTGATGTGATGTCTGATCACTGAGCAAAAATATCTCATACTATTAATAAAAGTTATAGTCATTTGATGGCTCGGATGAACCACTGAACCGCTTCTCTGCGGGGTTGGAAACTGCATTAAGGGTTTTTCTTTACTTTATTAGCTTTTTTTATCCTGCTTCTGAGCACAAAAACATTCCCAGCATGGGATTTGTTGTAATTTACTTTTCTAAGTATGGGAATAGTAGACCAATATTTTTGGATGAAATGCACCATCGGGTAGGCTTTATGAAGAGATGCGGTTTATGGAACTCATTATGATGATTCTTTTCCTCAGTTAGTTCACACATCTTCATGGTATGAGCCAGCATGAGTTTTTAAAAATATGACCTAATGGCAAAAAAATGAATTGGGTTTTTAATCTTTAAAACAAACAATATGGAGAAAACATTTGTGGTTTTTAAGTGCTCCATTATTACTTACTGATCCAAATAGCAGTTGATCTGTTTATCGCTTGTTTCATGTCAGTTCTTATCACATTAATCAGATTAGTGGTCTATTGTATAATATATGTGTGGAAAAAGTGGATTGCAGTTAGTGTGAGCAAAGACTGTTACAACTGCGAAAGGGGCTTTAGAAACTTTAGAATAAGATGACGTACATTGTGTCCAAATAATTTATTAGTTCATTTATATTCTATACCACTTACCCTGTACAGGGTTGCAGAGGCCTGGAGCATTTCTCAGGCACGAGGATGGGTACACCTTGGACAGGGTTGCCAATCCATCACAGGGCACACACACACACACACACACTACAGGCAGTTGGAGAACACCAACTAACCTAATCTGCATGTCTTTGGACTCTGGGAGGAAACCGGAGAAAACCCAGCAAGCATGGGGAGAGCATGCAAACTCCACGCACACAGACCTGAGGTGGGAATCAAACCCTCGACCATGGAGGTGTGAGGCCACCATGCTGTGTGTGTCCAAATATTGATAAATGTAACATTTCCACCCCCTAACAATTGCTTTTTTTTTGCATGTAATTCTGTAAAATTACTATTAGCAATCTATAAATAAGATTAGAACATGTAACGTTTCCACAAAGGCTCACTGAAGGAGTCAGTTATGCTTACTCTATGATAATACTAGTGGATACATGTTCAATGAATATTTGATTGCATAAAGGTGCTTCATAAAAAGAAATAATTCAGACTTCCAGGAAATATTTGTGAATAGCCAAAAAGTTCTGGTTGTGTGAGAAACAGGCAGGATGACGCACGTGGCAACGATAGCCGTGCTGCTGTGTAAACAGCGGCTCTGTGAAAGGCAATGAGAGGCTTATGTTTGCCTAGAGGAGCGTGGACCTTGCTTCATGTTATAGGCCTGCGAAAGTGCCCTAATCTTTGTGCTAATCTCCCCAGTGCAGAATTCCCCCAACACAGGCTGGGGGTTGTTGGCCACCAATACACTGCAGACTGCATTTTCTCACCTAACCTGCTGACTTCTCTATTATGTTTTATACAGACACACAAAATACAGACCGTTATAATTATTTTTCTCAAACTTATTTATAAAGTTATAATTGCTACAGGAAAACATCATCATTAGTAGGATTTTATGAAATATTTTATGTTCTTCAATCGTCAGTTCTAAAAGTTGATAGTGTCTATCTGTTACACTTAAGTTCAAGTTTCTCCACATGCTGGATGTGCTTCACTAGAGCACCTGCTGTTTGAAATGAGAATTACATACAGACTGCTTAAAGGAAAAAAAAACTGAGAAGTTAAATCCCCTGCCATCATAAGGCCATATGTACTTTATAGCTAAATGTATTTTATAATCGAATCAAAAAAGGATTTGTACTGAACCTGCATCATCAATCAAACAAAAACAGTAAAATAAACTTTTATTAAATATTAAAAGCATTTACAGTACTAAATCGTGCGGATTATATGACATAAAGGTTCGAAGCAGCACACAAGCCGAAAGCGCAGTTATTTTCTACAGTGGTTAAAAGTAACAAGAGCAAAATGGGATGGAAAAAATTTTAATGACTTCAAGGAAAAAGACTGGATTGGATACAGTGATGAGGGGGGAAAAAAAGTACCATCTGTCTAAACAGAGTCAGGAGACAGGGTCTGAAGACAGAGACTCAAAGAATGGCATAAATCCACAGGGCCTGAAATTGATTTATTTACAACTCTTTAGAATCAAAAGAGACTTAAAGACATTTTAATCCTTTTTGGAAAGTATGACATTTACTAGTGAATTTTACCTTGATGTATCGTATACAGCAGCTGCACTAAAAATTCACATACAATCATTTAAACCCAAGATTGTTACCAATATTGCTCCTCAAAAACAACCCAGAGAGGATTGTGTCATTATTATACGGTCATAATTATTACTATAATACATTAATACTATTACAATATACATTAATATTACCATTTCAGTGATGGATTTAACATTTCATCATAGGTCTAAATATGCAGTCTAAATGATTTAGACTTGTTTCTAGAATTCAACCCAATATTTAATTTTCCTAATAAACTTTAGGTGTTAAATGTATACTTGTCTTATGTTAGCTAATACAACATGCACTAATAAATTTTATTTCACATCAATGAACTCAAAACATTTTCTATTTATCTTTCTGCCTCATCTTTCACACAGAAAACGCAAGTCAAGAGAGCCGAGTCTTTCACAGGGGTCAGTTACTGTAATATTGGACAGTTTAAAGTATATTCACACAAGTGTGAATCTTTTCAGATTTTTGAGTGATAACTCATAGCAGTGATGTTGGACAAAATGTATAAATGTTGAAAACCATTCAGTCGTGTCTGCGCCGTAGACGTAGAATGTGAATGTCAGGACTATTAAACTCAGGATCTTGTCGTTCGGCTGGCACCTCCTCAGCCTTGAAATCTTGCAACAACAACTATATAACACACACAGTGGAGGAAAGTTAAAGAGATCACAAAACAATGTATGAATGTATGTAAGCAATTCCGCCTTCTCCAAGTATGAGTTCTCAGGTCAGTTATGTTTAATCTGAGGCATGAAGGCTACCGATTGATTGTACTCACCTCAAAAAATCTCTTCTCTATTTCAGGATTAACTCCCATAGTGCGCTGCTCATAGCAGCAGATAACGCAGGTCTCAGGTCCAGCCAAGAGCTTCAACGTCTCTACCAGTGGAACCACAGACTGCAAATGTTATGAGATCATCAACAGTTAAAACAGATCTCTAACAAACACAAATAAACTTAATGTAGGGTAACTGGTGAAGGATGGATTACCTGTTCATAATAGATGCAGTCAGCCATTAGAATGTAATCTGGATGTGGTAAAAAGTCAGTCACATTTCCACCCCTGTAAAGAAACCCACCATATTATTGATAAGTTATATTATAACAAGTTGCGGTTAGTTGGTTGATTAAGCCTCAAGAGATTTAAATCTCATTTACAAAAGAGTACTGTGTACAATAAAAAAACTAAAACATTATGCACCAATTAACAAGACGCAAACAACAAACACAGTAACAATTAGTTAAAACAATCACTATTAGCAATAATTAGCTAATAAAATTTTTTACTTCAAACTGCACTGCAACTCATTCCAACCGTAAGGTGCATAGTACTGAAAACTAGTCTTCCCCAAGTCAGAACTGTATGAAGAACTTTTAAAGGTAGTCTCTAGTGTGATCTGGTCTCATGATTATGCTATCTTGACAACTTATATAGAGAAAGACACAGATGGGTATGTTGATGCCTTCTAGATACCAATGATGACATCCGACCTCTTCATATAACTCCCAGTGGTGAGTATAATAATAGCTATCTTGTGTAATATCTCGAATGGCTCTGTGGCAGACTGAATACAGAGCAGTGGTTCCCCACCCTGGTTCTGGACGAGCACCTTCTCTGAACATTTTAGTGCTGTAAAGCCCCTGGCATACTCAGGTTAACTATTCATCTAATTAACATCCTCTGAATTATAGTGGGTGAGTTAGAGCAGGTACAACACTAAAATGTGCAGGGCTTGGGGTACTCTAGGACCAGGGTTTGCAAACACCGATATAGAGGACGGATACAAAATATCTCCAAAAAACAATGTGGACAATTTAGTAGACTGTATAATAGTTTTCTTCTGTTTTGCATTTTGCCTAAAAAGAAACCGGCTCTTTTTTAAGGGACCAATTAGATTTTTCATTTTTCAACAATATGGCTAAAATGAGTTCTGTTGGACCATCTGCTGTCTAACCAAATTCTTATCACCTATAATACTGGCCTTTTCCCAATAACATAGCTATTATGTTAAAACAGATTAGATTTAGAACATCAGTGGTTCAAGCTCTCATGAAATGCACACTTTTTATTCTTTATAACAAGCCTTAGATTAAGCTGTGGAGCCAATGGTCACATTTTTTATAGCCAATTGTCATCCATTAATATATACATGAATATGCCACTTCTTCTTTGTTGCTGTTTAACTGCGATCGGAATGCAGTAGGTTGTATTACCGCAAACTGTAGGTCTTATTCTCCCTCATCTTTATGGCCTCTTAGAGCAGCTTTTCTAGTCCAGCATTTCTTTAAAAAAAATCTTATGCTTCCTTCACTGATCTTGTCTTGTCCTGTGTTTCAAACGCTTTGTCTGCTTTGTCCCCCCCCCACACACACACACACACACACTCAATCAATCTTCTCCACATATTCCCTCTTGGTGACGCTCTGTGCCTTTGGTCAGAGTCCTGAAAGATTATTAGCACCTAATCAACTTACAGGACACAGTGTGTCCCTGACTGGTGGCAAGGCGACGGTCAGCTCACACCACCAGGGTTGCAGGTACGAGTCCTGCCTTGGGTCTGTCTGCTGTGTGCATGAAGTTTGTACCTCCTTGTGCTTGGGGGATTTCCTCTGGATAATCTGGTTTCCTCCCACAGTCCAAAGAAACGCATACTTCCAAATTACCTATAGTGTGTGTGTCTGTGTGTGTGCTTTTGCCCTGTAATGGAATGCTGGGCCCCAAGTCACCTGGGACAGGCTCCAAGCCTCCCACGACCATTTACAGGATAACCAGTATAGAGAACGAGGGACTAAGTGAGTGAGTGAGTGAGTAAGTGACACTCCCTCCCTCCCTCGATCTCCACCTCACTTATCTTGTACAGGGGACCCGCTTATCCTATACAGGGTATGTTTGGAAAAGCATATCAGTGCTACACACTACCATGGCAGAGTCAATGCTGTGGTTAGAATATCATCCAGTCACTGGTAATCCTATGGCCTCTGTTTGCACTGATAACGTTGAGTGGCTTCGCTACAGTCAGCAATGATTTAAATGAAAATATATTGCATTTAGTTGTACAGGATCTGAAGAAGAGGCCAGTGACTGCAGGTATATGTGGTGTGGTCCTGGTAAAATAGCTTTAATGAACTACATTCATCTAAAAAGTATTAACTTGGGTAAAGCAAGAACCAGAATGACAGTACAAACCATTTCAGTACCTTGGCTGTAATTGAGCCTGTACTGAGGAGTTCTCGATTTTCCCGGATGTTTAGTTCAAGAAGAGGCTGGAGATCCTCCAGATCTGTCACTGTGACGTTGGCTCTGTGTGAGTAAAACAGGGCAGGTGATAAGTCAGCAACCTGCATCGTGGCAAAACTCACCGACAACTGACCGCATCAATACTCTTAATTACAGCTCCACAGAGGGGGTAGGAAATGATGTAAGGAAAGATGTAACATCACAAGCCATAAAATTTGGTGAAGATACAAGTACTTTTTTGTAAAATACATTATGATGCGGTGAAGAGCTCTTGTTCTGTAGGTGTAAAATGTATGCCTAAGATAAAGCATTTTATTTTTATATATACTTTAATGCGAAAGAATGCATGACATGGAAATCACATTAAAAAACGTTAATGTGCTTTGGTCTTTGAGCTTTATTACTTTGCAGTGAGGAAGAATTTCTTTTTTTTGTATGAATAGAACTTTCTAGAATAATCAATTTTGACATCATAACAACTAATCCTGCATAATCAAATGTTGCTCAGTCATGCCAAGTGACAGTCAATAACACTGCCACCCAAACTAGTTCACTCTGGTTTTATATGTACAAAAAATAAACATGAGTAAAGTGCTTCCCAGATTAGGAAATCAGAGCTTTATTTAGGTTGTTGTTCTTTTGCACACAACAGAGGATGCTACTGCGCATGCTCAGTTTGAGCATCAGTTTGATATTGTTACAACTGGCCGCTGCTACACTCCGCTCTCCCCTACTCTTTAATGTTTTAACTGGCACACAAGGACTTTCCGTCACCGACCGGTTTCCTGTTTTGCTGCATCTGTAACTTACCCCAAGGAGGCGGCCATGAGACCCACCAGTCCTGTTCCAGCGCCAAGCTCAATCATGTGTTTGCAGGACCATGTACTGACCCCTGACTGGGAATTACAAAACTGCTCTGTCTCGAGGTATTTTGAGAGCACAATGGCCGCGTCCCAAACCACGCAACCTACATCGCCTGTACTATACTGATATAGTTTCAAAACAGAGCCGTCGTTTTTCTCAATTTCTCTAACAAAATAAGCGCTCGAAATCTGCTGCTCGGGCGAGACCGCCATGTTGCTTCCGGGTTCAGATCAGCCAATGGGAAAGCTCGGTGACGGAGAGGCACCATAGCAACCCGCGGGTTGCCAGATCGGAATAGGTTCAGTTTAACCAGTCTGATGTTATACAGTATTTTAATAAATATTTTGATGTATTTCTTTTAAAATTATGAAGAGTTTAAGTTCGTTAAGTTATGATCGTAGACACTAATCGAATTACTATGTTACGGTAATAGATCGTTATTGATTTTTTATTATTTATTTATAAATGTATTCATTCATTCATTCATTCATTTATTTTGTACCGGTGTATTTGTATTTCTTGACTTCCCTCTAATGGTAGAATGTAGCTATTGCAGCTTAATAGACAAAATCAATTATTTTAACTCTGAAGATATTACATACCTTGTCTAAAATTTAAATTAATATATATCATAAAATGTGTTTACACATGGTACTCTCACAGTTGCCTTCATATGGTACTAGAATACTAATAATACCATAAACGTAATATTAAAAAACAAACAAAAACAAAGGAATGTTTTAATGTTCTTTTCTATGAATGGGTTATTTCTGAGGAGAGGTTGGCAGCTGCCAGTACACTGAGAGGTATGCGGTGATTCATATCATGCCTTCCAAACCACATGTAACGCTCTTCAGCCTGGGCCTTCGCAGCCTGATGTGACTTCTTCAGGTGGTCCCTGGGGAAACGGCGGCTGCCCTGTGTGCCTTCTGTGCTCTCTGTGTTCTGCTGGGTCAGAAAGTCACTCTGATATATTGAATGATCCCTGCTCCCCAAACTTAGTGCACACACACTGCCATCATGACAGAGACAGAAGTGAGATTTATGCTGCCGGCGGTTATCCAGACACTTCTTACGACCCAAGACCTACAAGCAAATACACATTGACTAATTATTAATTCACCTAATTAATGCCAGGTCTTGACCTAAATTTCTAGTCACATATTTAAAGGGCATTGAATTGAACATATGAACATATATATTATCATACTATTATCATATACTATAAAAGTTATATATAACGTTACTCTGTCCTCTATATTTGTACATTTGTTACGGTGTGAACAGACTTACTTCATCATAGGTCTCTATACTTTCCTGCAGTGAACTTCGGTTATCATGTGTTGAAAATGGATAGGTCCTGATCATTGACTTCTGGGAAAAAAAAAAAAAAAAAAAAAA
This sequence comes from Clarias platycephalus, assembly GCA_030068275.1. Taxonomy (NCBI): domain Eukaryota; kingdom Metazoa; phylum Chordata; class Actinopteri; order Siluriformes; family Clariidae; genus Clarias; species Clarias platycephalus. Next base: position 14,325,563 of record JAQQZT010000005.1, on the reverse strand, counting down.
TATATATATATATATATATATATATTTCTTACTAGTAGCAAGTTTACTATAAACAGTACATAATAATCACAGTTATCAACCCATACTAACAACCAGCTAAATACTGTAGTATCATGGATGACCTGAACATTTGGTAAAGTTAATGTCACAAAGCCTTTAACCTTTTCATGGCTGATACATTTTTTGGGAAATCTCTGTTGTTCTTGCATGCGTTGTGATGAACCCTGAGATAGCATGGCTCCTGTGGTGGTACAGGCTTCTCGTGTTACCTTACACTGTTGTGAGTCAACATGGGCAAACTATAAAAAAAAAATATATATATTATATTATATTATATTATATTATATTATATTATATTATATTATATTATATTATATTATATTATATATAAAAAAAAGG